>JAVSBS010012531.1:0-44152 GCA_033124195.1 Coracias cyanogaster | reverse complement strand
TAGGTCAGGGTAATCCCTCGCATCAGTAAAGGCTGGGAGGTGAAGGGATTGAGAACAGCCCTGAGCAGAAGGACTTGGGAGTACTGATGGATTAAAAGCTGGATGTGAAACAGCAATGTGTGCTCACAGCCCAGAAAGCCAATGGTATTCTGGGCTGCATCAAAAGTAGCATGGCCAGCAGGTCAAGGGAGGCGATTCTTCCTCTCTATTCCCATGAGACCCCACCTGTGTCCAGCTCTGGAGTCCTCAGTCCTTTCAAAAGAAAGACATGAACCTGTTGGAGCAAGTCCAGAGAAGGGCACACAAATGATTAGAGGGCTGTAACTACTCTCTTATGAAGAAAGACTGAGAGAGTTGGGGTTGTTCAGCTTGGAGAAGAGAGGGCTCCGAGGAGCCATTATTGCAGCCTTTCAGTACTTACAGGGGGCCTATAGGAAAGATGGGGACAGTCTTTTTAGCAGGGCCTGTTGTGAAAGGACAAGGTGTAATGGTTTTAAACTACAAGAGGGTAGGAAGAAATTTTTACAATGAAGGTGGAGAAACACTGAAACATGTTGCCCAGAGAGGTGGTAGATGCCCCATCCCTGGAAACCTTCCAGGTCAGATTGGACAGGGCTCTGAGCAACCTGCTCTAGTGAAAGATGTCCCTGCTTACTTCAGGGGGATTGGACTAAATGACCTTAAAAGGTCTCTTCTAACTCAAACCATTCTATAATTCTGTGATTTTAGAGCTGGGGCTAACTAGTGATGTCAGTGCAGGTGTAAAATAGTAATATTCATTTGATGAAAAACATCTCTTTATATACCTGTGCTTCAGTTGACTTCTGGAAGTACCCTAATGCTCTTCCACTTGCTATGCTTAGATTCTTACAAGTTTTGAATTCAACAAAACTCCCTTCAGCAGATTCCACTGTGTCTTTCCTACATCTTGTATAGTTTGATTCTCCTATTAATGAGAAAGAAGTAATTTAGCATTGTTAATTCCTTCATCTTGTGACTCTTCAGTTGATTGAATAATAAGAGCCTATTGTGCTCTTTACAGTTACTCTGGGTAATAATATTCCTAATAGTTATTTGTAAAATATTTTTTTAATAAATCCTCACCTCCACCCACAGTTTTTAATGCTTGGATGACATGGGAAGAAGTGAGTCACCATTGTCATGCTAATGCAATTTCTGATAACTTAACAAGGGCTTATAAACTTCTTAAGCTTTAATTACATCATGGCAGGTCATACATACATATCCTATAACTATATTTAAAAGTTTTCTACTTATTCTCTCCTGTTTTTACCCTTGATAAAATTTTTCAGGTAGCTCAGCTGTTTGTGGGCCTAATATATACCTGGAAAGTGCACATAACTAGATGTCACGCAATTTTCAATTGTGGAAACAGTATAGGTGGATATTCACTCAATGGTTTTAGTCTTCTTGCATCATCTCAGACAGTGAATATAGTAAAGCCAAAGCCTGACATCAGGGAACTGCTTGACTGTAGGCCTGGAATAGGGTCATGTAAGTACCAGAGAAGTGCTCCAAGGAGCAGGGCTAACTAGAGGAAGGCAGGTATGTATGGGATTACAGTCTGTTTTCTCCCCTCATTTAGTTTACACTTCAGTGTTCAAAAGTATTCTTGGGTTTTTAAAGAAAATTCTAGGTAATATACTAACCTTTGTCTGGTTGTGGATGGGAAGCAAAGACCAAGCACCAAGTCAATCCTACATGTGTCTGATCAAAAATTCTATCTTAGCCTTCAGATTCATCAGAAACTCTGATCTGAGATTACATACTATCTGGCCTGGGTCCTTGGAAAGCTTTTCAAGTGGTGTCCATTTAATAATAGAACCTGAAATAGTTGTGTTTCTCTTGCTTTAGGATTTTGCTTTGGCACTTTCCTGGTGTGGTCAGGTTTTTTGTTCTCATTTTTGTCCTGCTGGAGAAATCTAAAGTGTAAAGAAGATGAATGGCTTTTTGGGTGCTGCATATAACTTTGGTTGATCTTTACTTCACAGTAAGCAAGCCATAAAAGCGCTGACATAGTTTCTCTTTCTGCTTCCTTCTTTTGGCAGCAGTAGCTGATGGGAAGCAGTACATGAGGTTTACTTTCCCTTTCCAATCATGCTCTACAGGTCAAGGCCTAAATGTGATTCAATTTGTTCTACCTCTGCCTTTCTCCTCTTTGCACCTTTCCCTCACGAAAAACTACCAAACAACTGCCTTAGCTATGCTGAACCTCTGAAGAGTAGGATGTAAGTACTCAGGCAAGCCAGAAGTCACTCACAAGCAAAGACCTGTTGCCTCTGTTACATCCCTTTGCTATTAGATTTCTATTGTCCAGCATTATTGTGAAGGATTCTGCTCTGGCAACAGTCCTTTACAGCAAGCTGCTTAAGGATGACTTATGAGATAATGCAATCTTTTGCTTTAGTCATTTTGCACTATGTTTAGAGCTGAAATGAAACCTGCACTTTCCCATCTTTTGGGAGAGGAAAAAATCTATTCTGGATTGAAGCAGAATTTTGGAAATATTTGTGGAAAGAAAAATCTGAAAACACAGGTCTGAAAATTTGGAAACAGAAATCTAGCATATCATCCAAATCTAAGGCTAGGATTTGGTTTAGACAAGATCTCTGAGCCACCAGCTTTATGATGGGCAGGATAGGAGTTCAAAGATCCTGGGTCTCCTCTCTCCCCCCACTAAGAACTACTGGCTTAGTCTGTGGTATCAGGGCTCTGCCTGGAAGACCTCCTGCCTTGCTTCAGAGGGATTCAACCAAATGGTCTGCTGAGGTCCTGCATTGGCAATTTGGCACTGAATCTGCTAGGTTCCTACTCTTCCTTTGGTAGATGGCTGAAATTGTTGCATTCCTACAGATGTTTTGATTTACAGGGAAGAACTTTTTTTCAGCAACAGTAAAATATTTAATTAAAATAGGTCTTCCACTTATGATGTCCTGAACCACAGAAATGGAAGCCACATATCTAAACTGCTGTTATATTTCAGGTAACAAAGAGAACGTCTACTAATTGCTTCATTGTTTTCTACTCTGTTTTCTTTTTACCACTGTAATAAATACAGTCTACTCAAAGATGTCTTTTGTAGTTCCTTCTGAAAGAAAAAGTAATTACTGAAAGCTGGTTCTCTGCTGTTTGCAAAACTTTAACACCATACAGATCTATAAGACCTCAGCATCTCTTTTGTCTCACGTGCAAAATGAATCCTATTTGATGATTGACCTTACTAGGAACAGAAGCTTCTCCGAAAAGACATCAGATCTATTGGTTCCCAGCTGCTGCTAGGTGAAAATCATTATCAGAGCATACAAGGGAAAACTAGTTGCACTAGTTGCTTAGCTCAGTGAGCATACTTCTTAGAAAAATCCCTAAAATTATATGAACTAACCTGGACATAATATATGATTGCATCTCTAGGCCTTTGAGGGGAGAGGGCTGTAGCTCAAAATTGATAGGACTTGTGGAGGTGAGCAGTAGAAGTCAAGTAGTTTTGAAAAAAGCAATTCAGAGTTTAGGCTTAATTTGCTGCCTGCCTGTTCTGAGGAGTACTTGCTGCAGGGTCAGAAGTCTCTCCCTTGGTAGGCAAATTACTTGCTTTCTCACTTCATGTACAAATAGAGACAGCGTGTGCTTAGTCTACATAACAGGGTAATTCCATTAATCATTTTAATTCCCCATTAACAAAGTAACTGATATTTGGCTTGCAGAGCCTCATGCTGCAGCTGGATTTTTGAGGTTGGGGCAAAAGTGGCATATGATGGTGAGAATCTCCTCGGATATATCTGGCTGAAGTAGCGAGACCTTAGTCTAGTCCTTTAAACACTTCATTTAAATGACTTGCATTGCTTGACATCACTGAACTAGGCTGTGACTTTACAACATCTCCCAGCAGCAGACTGAGGTGAGACTTCTCAGCCTTGGCGTTGTGTCCCTTGCTCCGATAGTGCCATGCTGTAAAAGAGTGCAGTGAGAAGATCTCGTTTTACTATTCTGGCCCAATTGAGTTGGCTGCTGGTAAAATGCAGGAAGAGACAGCAATGAGCCAAGGCTCTCCCTACCAGTAAAAGGAGAAAAGAATGGTTTATTCTTCACTCAGAAATGTAGATTTCATGTATGGGCAGCCTTTGGAGTAAGGAGACTTCTTGTCCCACCTTTCTCACCAAAAGAGGTCCTAATGGGTATGCCCAAATCTGTCTCAGCAGCTTCAAAGCACTGTTGAAATCCTCTTAATGTAGCAGATAATTATATTCTATTATCACAGTCTATGCCTATTTCGTGCTCCCTGCAAAACAGCTGAAAGGAAAAACATTCCTCTACACTTAAAGAAGAAAACTGTTACAGTTAATGATATTTCTGAGACTAAAATAAGAAACAGTAATTTGAGAAATATTTGTAATTAACTCTCACTTTTTACCTCCTCATTAACAGCTTTCACTCCCCAACACACATACCTACACCTGTAGCCTTCATTCCCCAGCTCATACTAAATTCTGTCCTCTGGTGAAATGCAATATCAAGTAGGATATAGAGCACAAATCTAGTAAGACTGTACTTGGTAATCCAATTCTGGGTTGTTTGTTTCTTATCCTTTATTGCTCCATTTTGTCCCTATTGAAACTCCAATATGTTGCCTGTGTTACTTTATATTCCCCAAGTTTGCTCTCTAATGGCTGGGTATTCCCAGCCGTTAATGCCTCTCAGTTTTGTTCATTTCCTTCAGAACAGAAAGTTCAGGTTTTTGGTAGGCTGTGAAAGTTGCACCATTTATAGTCCTTCAGCTTCTTGATTGCTATAGTCACCTACTGGAAGACTTTGCAATATCAGGACTTGCATGAAAGCATTCTATGAGGACCAGGCAGAGCTGATTTCTTCAGATTCAAGTTGAATAAAATCCTCTGGCTATCATCTCTTATAGGAAAACGAATATGGAGGGTTATCTTCTATTGGATAGTGAGTCATTAAAATGATTTTTTGGGTTGTTTTGTGTAATTTTACATTTTGTACCTTTTTTGTCTAAAAGAATACTCAGGTGATGATCTTACACACACAGTATTATTCAGCTTCAAAAGTATAGCATATGATGTTGGGAATTAGGACAATAAGCCTTTGTAGATAAGTTTGGGGAGAAAACCTATTTTTAGTTAAAAACAGTGATCATGAAATTGGACGTTTTGATCACTAAATGTGCACAAAATGACTGGAAATTTTGAAACTTTGAGTTTTGAACAAAAACTCTGTCCGCTGGTATTCAATCTGCAGGTCTCCATGAATTACTTCGAGTTAAGATTATTTTCCAGCTCTGAATTTACACCGTGTGAAATCAGTAAATGTTGTGGAAAAGAAGAAGAAGATAAATGCTGAAAGTGTGCCTTTATTGCAAAGCTGAGGTAATAGATCTTTACATTAAGTCAATACAGCTCAAAAGATTGAGGATGCACTGAAATTGCACTCAGGTGTCTGAATCCATGTCGGTGTTATGCTCCCTCATGTATGCATGAGACTGAAACTTCTGGGGCTCTTATATCACTGTTGTTAATGAGCTGAGGTTGTCTGTGGTTGTTTCTCTTTCTGGTCCTGCTGGAGGTTTAGGGGAGGAATTGGATCCAGTGGCTTTGCAGTGATGCTCATTTCCCTCCACTCTGAAGTGGGATTATGCAAATAGCTAATTTCTACTGTTTGAGCTGGCCTGTGTAAATTAAAAGTGCTACAATGCACAAGCTAAGGGATTTTTTTTTTTTTTAATAGCAGCTGAGTCCTCATGTAAGTCCTCACTGACAAGCTGCTCAGCAGAGCTTGCTTAGAAAGCCACAGACTGAGGCTGCCTTCACGCTGGGCAGGAGCATTAGCAAAGACACCCGGAACATCTTCAAAAACAAGGTTCAGCTTGACTCAGGCTTGTTTGGATGAGCATTCACACTCTCTTACAATCATGGCTGCTCTTTCTATCTTTTTTTTAAAGTTTATTTAGACCTGTGAGTTTTGATGCTGCTCTCTCAGGACAAGTTTTATTGTTATTGCCTGTGATTAATTACACTTCCTCTGCAGTCACTGGCACACAAATTTTTCTTACATTTCATGCATGTGTCTCACATCACAGCAATCAAGGCCTCTTGGGTTGCCAACCTCAGCTGTGCCCTCAGCGTACATGCTGAGCTGAGAAGTCATGACTTTTTTCAGAGGGTTTTTTTGTCTGTTCTTCATGGTTTGATGTGTATTCATTTCATGTTTTCATCTCTTCTCCCTGAGAGCTTAAAAAATTACTAGAAAAGAAACAATCACATGAAAGATGCTTATGCAAGTTCTCAGTTGCAACTGTGATTAGAGCACTAGATTAATGATATAACCCTAAGAGCTGGCAATGTAACAGAAGTATGGTTGCATCCATTCAACAGGCCTAGTCAGGGGATTAGAAAAAAGTGTGGGAATGGTACAAGCAAGAATGTTACATGTCATTACATTAATAGAGAATGACTCTGGAGTTGTCTCTGTGGGTCAACAGCTCATGCTATGAAGAGATGGCTCAAGACTTGGAGATATTTGTCCAAGGATTTGAAGTCCACTGTGGGATCTCTGCACTTATCTCCTGCATAATGCAGCCCATGCTGGAAATAATTTCCATTTGAACAGATTGTTTCTAGGATGATGAAGGTTTGGAGAGGGATAATGGGACTTCTGGAAGGAGGGGCTAGTGAAATATCAGGGAGTAGGAAGTTCTCCAGAGTTTCAAGAACTTTGGGAAGCCATAGTTGCAGCTCTTCTCCTGCACTCCACCTGTCCCAAGACTGTCTTGCTATATTCCTCTCCTTGAAGACACTGGCCTTCGCTGCCTCTCTTGCCTGGTGCAGTTTTCCACCCGAAGTCAGAAGGAGCCATGTCTTCCTCCACATTGCTCCCCACCAGTGCAGTTGCTGGGCCAGACAGAGGCTGGGGTGCAAGGCTGGGTCCTGTGGCACTGCGGTGAGGAGGAGCAGAGCTGGGATATGGGCATTAAGCACAGACCTGGGTTGTGCTGCTGCTGGTAGGGCTGACCCCATGCATGTGACAACCCTTCTCTTGGCAGCAGGAGCCTTGCAGGCATGTGGCAGCTATTCAGGCTGGGATGAGTATTTCGTATCTCCTCAGATACAAAGTAGGCAGTCTACTGCTCACTGCAGGGTGCTGACCTGTGCAGATAACTGCTGTTCTGGTGGCTTCCTCCAGGCTTATTTTTTTTACATTATTGCCAATATATTAATATTAATGTTATTTATTAAGGAAAATAGAAGCATCAAAAATCACCTGGGTCACCAAGTCTAGTCCCTCCTGCCTGCAGGCAGCCAGAGAAGAGATGTTGGTCCAGAGAACATCTGCTTCTTCAGCTTCATGAACACTCTGTCACAAGCAGTGTGACTTTTGGTAATGAGGGTCAGGGTTCATTTCTGTCCAGAGCACAACAGTTCATAAGGATTTCACAATCCAGAGAGTCTATTCATTTAAATGATAATAAGATTCCTGTTTCATTCTGAAATGTAGAGAAGATCTTGCTTCTTTACCCTTTATTTCCCTTTCTCTTTTTATTGACGATTTTGCAATCTGGTTTTGTAGATAAGAAACACTTGCTTTGGTCAGGGTGAAAGTGTCTTCTAGATGTGTGTTTCAGAGGAGCATGTGCTAGATGTGAGTGGTTCAAGCAGGGGCAGCAGAGATTTCTTCACCTCTTTGGACTTGCTCCATCAGAACACCAGCCTTTGTTTTGCTTTCAGAGCTCCCATCCCAAGAACAAAGGCCTGTTTTACTGGGGCAGGCGTTTATGAAATGCACCTCTAAGGCCTCCACAAGTGGCCACTGGGGACTTGCTGCTTGGAGAGGGTGAATCCAAGATAACAGCATAGTTTCTGTGGGAGCGTGACTCTACTTAGGAAAGGATGGCGCTTTCTCCATGACGCTGAGCTGGTAACAGAAATAGAAGCAGACTGCCTCTGTGTACCACGTGGTTGAGAACTTCATAACAATGACATGAGTAACCCTGTGAGTATGCTGTAATGGTGACAAGAAGCTGGAGATAGCTATGTACATGGTTTTCTCATTATGTGTTCTAGACACAGAAGGTAACAGAACATGAATCCAAAAGTATATTATTTAAATAAGACCCAAACTATTCTACATTATTCTTATATCTCTCTTGACAATATGCATTAAAATTAACAGACAGGAAATTGAAAAGATCCTGCTAGTCACGGTTTTATTCATTGCAGTGATGAAGAGGTCTCAATTTCTCTTGGCCCAATCTATGACCATACACAGGCGTGCACTAAAAAAAAAAGTTCATGTCACCACAGCCTTAGATTATAACATGATGCAATGATAGCTCTATTTGGAGTTTAGGGACAACCATGGTCCTCCTCTTCAAACAGCAGAAGTGGTTAAACCCTTTGGGGCATTGTGATGGTCTTCATGTAGTGGTCTATATGCATGTTAGTGCCTAGGTCAGAGGAACATCCTGGACCGTTTAGATATCCATGACACACAAGAACCCTCAGAAAGGACAGGGGAGAAAGGCAGAGAGGAAAATTTTGAGCATAGCTACCTTGTGTAACTCCAAAAAGGCCAGAAGAGAGAGTGGCTTTAGATTGTGTGCTGATGGGAAGATGAAAATGAAGAAGTGATCTCCTGTCATGTGACACCCAGCAAACAGTACTTGCTGTTCCTTGTCAGAGAGCAGGGTTTCTAGAACAGATAGCAGGCTCTGCTGCCAAGTGTTTCCTCCTGACAGAAAAATTTGCAAGATCCCAAATTTTTGGGAACTATTGAGTTCGGAGAGAGTAGCAACACAGCTGAAAGTGTTATGTAAACAACATATGTTAGATGTCTGGTGTGCAGAGCTGGTTTGTTCCACACAGAACACTAAAACCTGCATAGAACACAGGAGCCCCATCTCCCATTTTAACAGTGTGAAAGAGCACTGAAAAGCAGAAAGGTGAATCTCTACTTAATTTTATAGTAAGACTTTTTTTTTCCTAGATATTTGCATAAGGGAAACCAGTGTGTGAGTTGGATTTCAATGAAAAGATCCAGCCAGAATATAGGCTTAATAATTACACTTGGACTCCTCTGAAATGACTTCTACCATCTAAGATGTAGTCATCAGATCTAAGCCAGCTGTCCAGGCACCTCCATAGCTAAAAGAGGGGTGTCTCTTGAGGGCAACTCAGCCTTTTTTAGAAGGACTTCTGAAATAGGCAAAATGATTTGTCATTCAAAGCTGATTTGCTCTTTCTACACTACAGAGAAAGCTTTAGGTAGCTTGTCTATTCTTACCTCCTTACCCTTTACACAGCCAGGGCAGGACTGATCAGAGATCAGTGCTGGTCATGTTGCTGCTTGCTGAGCTGCTGTTTGGAAGACCATCCCTGCCAGGCCTGCTGCAGCCTGGGAATCGTCCTTCATTTTCATGCATTCAACAGCAAATTACTGCAACAGCACTAAAAAGCCCTCTATAAACTGTTATTTTTCTCAGTCTTGACTCCTGTGTTCTCAATTGATTGCAGTTTCTGCTTTGTCTCCAGAATCATATTCAAGTGCTGTCATATTTGCTGATTTTCTTATGAATTGTGCTGCTGGTGCTCTGACAACTGAGTGCTGCCTTGGTGGTGGCATTACTGCAGGGCATTTGTGCTGTGCCTACAATGACAGGGCCTGACATTCAAAGCTTGGCTTCATCCAGTTGCTTGAGGGGGGTGGAGAGTGAATTCTTGCCTGTGAGCTGCAGCCTTGATGCCTAAATCTTTTAAGGAAGGCTGTGTCTCGAAGGTGAGAGCTCCCCTTCTTCCTGCTCATTAGGTGGTAGGATCTGCTACAGTGGTTAGACTTTTACAATGCCACAGGCAAGAGTTGCTGCTGCTTTTTGCATTTTTACCTGGATCATTTACATTCTGTTTCTCTGCATTTGAGACTCAGATTAGGTATCAGATTCAAGAGGAGGCTGTAAGACACAGAAGCATGCTCACTGCTTTCTAAATCAACCCTGATTAGAGATGAAAAATTCATTTCTCTTATATATAATATATATTTATGAAAGCATTGTGTCTCTGCAAACATTAGCATTTTTACCAACTTAGAATAAGTCAGTCAAAACAGATCATTCTTTGTGTTTCTGTGTGTGTATTGTTAAACCTGCCTGCATTTTTGGAATTTCTGAATGTTTATTTTCTGTGGTTTGTTTTTTTTTCACTTGATACAATTGATCTTAGTGCCCTGTTTCTGATACCTAGCGCCTGTGCTGCAGAGGAGAGACAGAAATAGAACATCAGATCCCTGCTTGGTTGAGAAGGCATTTGTTCCCTTGCAGTGATGAACAGGGTGACAGCTACTCAAACGGTGGTGCAGGCGGGAGGAGACATGTGAGGGAAAACCCAAGCCAGCTGTCATTGCAAAGATACTGTGATGGTAGAAACCTTCTGCTCCAGAGCAATATAAAGCACTAGAAAATGGGGCAAAAAATTAATGCATTCCCTCCACCCAAGTAAAAATCGCGTATAAGCATGTGGATCTGGTTGAAAACATAATCTGATCTCAGGCTCCTTGTGACTGCAGCTAGCTTGCTGCCTTGTTTCCTCCCTTTGCTACTTCCTCCTTCTTCCTTGTTCTCCTAGGGGAGGAAAAAGGATTTGCTTCCTTTCAAGTTTCCTACATTCTACTTCCACTGACCAGTTAAGTCTTCAATAATTCCCCATTTCAGCTTGCCTAATTGCCTCCTTTAGTAACCTGTAGAGGTATGGATTTTCTCTAGTTTTTTACTTCTGAGACCCAACATAATTTTAGACCATAAAAAATACTTTTATACAACTTTTCAGAACTGTACTCTTCATTGCTTTCTCATGGTCATTCTCTATACCCCCATATGATATGTGCTCAAAGACAAAATTAGATGCTTCTGAGTACCTCCCTCTCCTGTTGTATCAGCACTTAGAGCATGTTAGTACATTCTGAGTCTGCAAATGGCCTCACAGCTTCTGGATGTCTTTCAAATATCAACAAATAGAAGGGACTTCCACAGCTCGTTGAGCTGCAGAATTTGTAGTGGATGAGTTCAGGATTTGTTTTGTGTAAGGTGATCTGTGATGGGATCTGTCTCAAGACCACTTTTGTAGGGCTTCAACTAAACCCTGAACAGCTCCACTCCCCTCTCAGTGTCCCCTGTGCTATTCCTGTCCGGTTCTGAGTGGCACAAGGCAAAAACATGAAATTCAGCCCTGAGGGTAAGAAATGCCCAGAACGGTTTTATTGGAGCAAAAGCAATGGGAGGCAGAGGTGGTTGGGCACTTCCTCATGCTGGGGGTCTCAGATGGGGGTAATCTACAGTGAAAGTGCGTGGCAAAGGGATTTGGGGAAAGTAACTTGCCGCCACCCCTGGAGCTCTGTTGCTGGCACTGGCTGTAGCACTATTTCAGGGATGTACTATCCCTGTTGCTGGTGCTGTTTGGTAGGATTTGGCAGTAGGACTCCACAGGGACTCAAGAAAATGTTGTGAACTCCTCCTAGGCATTGTTGCATATTATCAATGGGGTCATTGGGGCTGGTGTCTTCCACAGCTTCTCATTCTCCTGCCAGTAGCTCAGTAATCTAGAACCCTGTTTATACAATGTTGTCAGGATGATACTCTTCAGCAGGACTTCCTCTGCGTTGTGGACAACATCTGGAAACAGAGCACAGATTAAAATGCAACTACTTAATAAAGACAATGGGAATTTTGAGATACCTGCAGAAGGTGTCAGAGGGGAAAGAACCTAAGTTCTCAAATCACACCAGGACCTTCAGTTGCCCAACCACAGTCTGCTGAAGTTAGGACAGAGTTTACTTGTGTCACTTGTATTACAGCAATGCCCGGAGCTCCCAGTCAGGAACCAGTGCACCACCTTGTAAGTCAGCATCAGCACTCCCAGATCATGCCCCCTCCCCATCCCTCAAAGGAATAGGCCCTGCCCTGGTTTAATCTATGTAAAAAGATTTTTCTAAGATTTTCCCTCACTGTAAATGCACAGGGCTAACTAAAGTATTCATACAGCTCTCTCTGAAGTAGTTTGAGCTCCTTGCAGGCCAGGCCCTAGTGGAGGCACTGCTGTTTGTGCCTATCAAACATCAGCAGACAGCTTTCCTGAAGGGACAAAATGACTGCTCTCAAAAGGCTGCCCTACCTAAATTTACTCAGACTTGTGTTGTGAAAGAAACTTGGGCACAATGGCCTGTTTCAGCTTTTGTCAGTGGGGGAAGCTGAATCATGGGTAAAGCATACAAGCAAGGAGTCACACCAAATCACGATAATCCAATATTTGCTGAGTGGTGCTTGCATGGCTTTTGTTGGGTGGTGTGTGTTTGTGTGAAAGGCTTGCAGACCCAGTGAGGTTTCAGAGTAGTCTGGTGCTATCTGGGAGGCCACTAGTATCTTGCCCAAGAAGCAGAATTTCTGTGCTGTATTTATCTTCTCCTTGTTGAGAAACAAACATAGATATTCAAAACTCTTCTGTATCGTTGTGGTTTTCTCATGGCTGTAGTGTCATGTACAGAGCAAAAGGTCCCACAGACTAATTGTCCCACTGTCAGATAACCAGCAAGGGCTGGATATACACAAGGAGATGGGGTTGGAGTCAGCTTGAACTGAAATTTGCATTTGTTAGTCCCTGAAGTAGGAGAAGCCAAAACCACTTCAATTTTTCATGTTTTCTCAGCCATAAAACAGGGAGAAGATGGATCTGCCATTATAAAATTTGGTGCTAAGAACTGCTAGAAAGTATCTTGTTGTGGCAGTATTTTTTTCACTCTTGGCACTAAGTGATTTTTCCTTATTTCTGTTTCTTAAAGCAATTTCATGCCTTGATAAAATATAGTCATTTTTCTATGTTGTATATAGTAGAGTAGCCACTCTTGAGCAGACCAAATATATTTTGTTCCTTCCCTGTCCTCACTGCAATACAAAATAGCAAAAGTAATTAGTCCACAGTATGGATGAATTGATTAGATTTTCAGCTTCAGGAACAGTTACATTTTAAAATAAGAGCCTCTGGAGCAATATCTCCCTTCCTAGTACAGAAGTTGACTGGAACTCACAACAGTCTAATTTACTGTGCAGTTTAACTGAGGCATTTAAATTCCCTGGTCTCGATTTATCATGTGCCCTGTTCCACCTGGGCAAAATAGAGCCATGCAGTGCAGGTGTTCAGCATACAGTGAGTATGTAGCAACTCATCTTGTGGAGGGGGTGCTCTGGGTCGGGCAGGGGTTGCAGGAGAGTCATCAGGACCTGCATGGCACCAATTCTATGCTCCCCACTGTCTGTCTGTGGTGGCTGCTGAAACAGCTGGGTGTTGCAGAGCAGCACAAAGAGCCATGGGCAGCCTGTTCAAGGAAGACCCAGGCTAATTCCTCCCTGTTGCAGCTCTGGCGTGAGCATAAGGGAGAAAGAACCTCCAAGCCATGCTCTGTGGCTTACATGATGCATTAGTACTTAAAGAGCTTTGGATAAAAGGTATAATTAAATCCTGGCATTATTCTATAACTTAAAAATGGTTAAAACTCTGCTTAAGCCCAAATTTAATTAACTTTGTTTTAAACAAAGATTATCATAAAACCTTTCTCCAGCTGAAGCTTTATCTGCCCAGTTTCACTCCAGGCCATGCATTTGCAAGGCAGAGTTTTACACACTCCTGAAATGTGTGGTTTGTGATGGGAAAACTGGCAGACTTGGTTATATCAGCATTACTAGACATTCAGGATAACTGAAACTACTGGCCCTTGCTACAAATAGCATCATAAGGGTTTAATAGATTTTTTTTTTTTTTTTTTTTTTTTTTGCTTCAGGTCCTTTCAGTTTAGCAACAGAGACTGCTCCTGAACTTTTACTTTGGTCATACATGTCTATGACTTCCCTCTCCTGCATCTTCTACCCATGATCTTGGGGTGAGAATGCAGCCCTCCAATTTAAGAGTTGCAGTACTCCTGCCCAGTTTCCCTGCATGCCCACGTGTGTATGATCAATGGCTGGGGACACTTTAGAACATCCCATTTCTCAGGTCAGGCAGTATGATGCCCTTTGAAAATCCCTATGTCAGGGAAGAAAAGCAGAGGGCAGGTGAGAGGGATACTCATGTTTCACAAAGTCCACAACCTGCAGCCAGACTCAACAGTGCTTAAGCACAGCCTGACTGCAAAAGGAATTCAATATTCCATTCTCCAGAGTGAATGACGCTGATCAAAGAAGCTGCGTCTGAAAAGACAAACTCTCTCTCCTGTCCTCTTCGCTTCCAGACTTGAAGGAAAAAGTGTGAAAGATCACTGTGCTACAGGAACTGCCAACCCCCATTTCTGTGGGGAAAATAATTTTTCTTTTTTCTTTCTTATATCAAAATACTAGTTTTTATTTTTTTAAAGGGGAACACTTAACTGTACTTGTAGTGCAAAACTGGCTTCAAAAAAGGCAGGATAAATTCAGGGCAGAAAAATCCATCAGGAACTCCTAAGTAGCTCTAAATAAAGCTGCAAGTGCAATCTGCAGAGAGACACTGGGAACATATAACACAGAAGTGCAACTCTGTGCCTGCCTCTGTGCTTGCAACCACAAGCTGATGCCTATGCTGAGCTCCAGGCAGCTACTGCTGCCAGCATCCTCTGGTTTGACAGAGGACAGACATGCTAAATAGGGAGCAAGGTGTTGCTCCCTGCTGCAAGGAAGGGACAGGTCCACCATGTCATTGTCCTGCCCGTGCTGTCTGCCCCTGAGGACTCATCCTGTACACTTAGCTTTCAGGAGCTGATAAAGCTGTTGGTGCTGAGCACCTTTCCTAGGAGCATCCACTCTCCCTGCAGAGCAGCTGCTGTGCAGACACTTCTGTGCCCACAGCCACCTCTGTGGCCAGTTGAGGTGGATATTTTCAAGCTCCTTGTCCCTGCATGAGAGTGCAGAGTATTGGAAATGCCTTTGTGCAGGGAGCTAGATATCCAGGCCTCAGGAGGACCCTCAGGGAGGTTTAAATTCAAAACACCAATGGTGAAAATACAAAAGCGTAAGACTGCATCAGATCAAATAGTTGTAATTATAGCAAGCATATTAGACAAAACCCATTGTCATTTATCTCTCTGGGGACACCACACTTTTTGTTTGAGCTCTATTATTGGTGAAGTATGAGTGCTAAAATTATAATAATTAAAATGATTATTATAAAGTGTCAGGGATTGCAATTTTTTTATAGCTGGGAACAGACTGTTCATTATTGAAGCAAAGATTTGGCTTTAAATTCACATCATTTTAAAAGACAGTGAGAGGGAGAGCATGTTGATGTGAATGCAGAGAGCATGCCTGAGTGCTGAGGTCCCTTCTGATGTAGCAGACTGGATCCTCTTTCTCCTCCATCAGATATGGAGAAGAAGAAACAAATGGTGAGGGACAGTCTTGGACAATGGGCTGGAAATGTGTCACTGCTTTTTGGGGGCCTACTAGTGATTTCTGCTGCTTTGCAAACAGCAACTGGATGGCTGCTGCAGCCCACTGCTGGAATGTGGACCAAACAATGTGTTATTCCCATTTTCTGGAAAGAGAAGCTGAGGATGAAAAAATCAAAGAAAACCACTAGAGGCAACAGCAGTAGGAGCACAGGAGCCCCTTAATGTCAAACGCACCTTCAGTTCATCTCTTTACACAGTCTGTCTGCTGATGGAGCTACTTCTGGTTGTGAATTCCCAGCTCTGTCTCTGAGCAGAAGGTGGGCTGTTCCTGGCCAGGGTAGCAGACTCTGTCAAATGTGATTACATATCTCAAGGAGTTGGCTTTGAGCTTAGTAAGTTGCCAGGACTAGACTGGGTAGCTCAAACAAGAGTGTCTTGAATGCCGGAGATTCAGAATTCTTAGCATTTTCAGATCGGCTCAACTTTTGGGATGAAACGACCCCCAAATGTCAGCTATATCTGTTCTGTGTCAGAAATAAATGAAAACTGAGATGAGTGTTAGCATTGGGCACGCACCCAAAGCTGTGGAGGAGAGAAGAGGAAATCTATACCATAGATTTCAAAGAGCCCATATGTCTGAACTAGGACTTGCTCTCTGTCCTTTGCTGGATCAGGCCCACCTCCACGGAGAAGAGGCTGGGTAACATCTGGGGGATGGAGGGAAAGAGGATAAGAAAGGAAAAGGAATCAGAGAAACATTGATAAATTCTATTTAGTGAATAACACAATGCATGTAGCAGCACAATGGCCTTTTCTGCAGGCAGATTATCCCAGCCAGAGTCTTTGCTATATTAAAAAGAGGGGGAAAAATAGAGCACCAAAGAAAAGGAAAGGCGGGCTGTACAGCAGCAATCAATGCTGCCCTTTGTGCTGCCTGACATTTGAGGGACTTGTTATCAACAATTGCTGGCTGCTTTATCTAAATGTATCTCCCCAGCTGCCAGGCAGAGTGCTGATAGGCAGCAGGACGTGCTGATGGCCCCAGCTGATACTATGACCGCCCAATTCACCTGCCTGCCTTGCTGTCAGGGGCTGGACATCTTCTGTCACTCCACTGCTGGTGTGCTTGTACCTACCCTCCCCCCTAAAGGGGAGAGTGAGGACATTTTTCTCCACCACTCCTCCCTTTTCCTGTCAGCCACTTCTTTGTCTTTTTTAAAGGAAGGGGAAGGTAAAAAAGACCAAAAAGGGCCAAATTTAAAAAAAAAAAAGTCAAGAAACTTGAGGGAGAGATGTGTTGAGGAAAGTAAAAGTTACTTAATTTTTTGTCTGTTCTGCACCAGCTCTGTCATCTGCTGTTCCGGCAGAAATTGCCTTATGTGCTCTTGCCTTCTCTCTCCTGCTTTACTGCAAAAGAGTGATAAGAATAATCTACTGCCTGGCTGCTAGGTTGTCTTTTAGCATGGAAAACGCCTCTTTCTAATATTTTCTGTTTGTTTATACAACATGTATACTTGTGTCTATGTAATGCAGAGAGTTGTATGCACAAGTGTGCATGCCATTACTATTAATTTTTATGACTAGAAGATGATGAATGGGAATAAAAGAAAGGTTAGCTTGTAGTATCTCCTAAATCCTGGAGGATGTATTTTGTGGTGGGGGTTTTTTTTAATAGAAAAAAAATAGAAAAAAAGGATATGTGTTGCCATACAGTAAGTAGCTGCTTTTAGGTGTGCAACCTGCCTAAAGGCAGTTTAATTTTTGCTGAAAAGTAGCCAGTTATTGACAGGTTTTATAGTACAAAAGCTATGGATTGGTGTGGCTTCTTATTTTAAGGGACAGCTTAAATTACTACCTTTGCTGCTAAAAAGGTTTTGAGATTTGCATGGAAATATCAGCTCATAGACTTGCACATATACTTACTCTTGGTTGGTGTTAATAAAGCTGTTAAAAATGCAGTATGGCTCACATGAAACATTTCCCTAAAAACGAGCATTTTCTACTGTCTGTGACTTCTTCTGGAGGAGCATTTGGAAAAGAAATACATAAGCACAGCAATACAGAGGCCACTGTATTAATTGATACGCTTTCAATGATTCTATGCCAAAATCTGAAAGTAATTGGAGCTGTCAAAAAATTGACTATTCCAGGAGCATAGAATAAATTCTTACCTGTCTCATGTTCAGCTGCCTTATGTTAATTTGTATATTTAGCATATATTTATCGGTTACAGACCCAATTTTAAAGTGTGTGAAAATGGGTACCTTGACCATAACTGGAAACCTCACATGCATTCAAAATTACACTTGATAGTCTGTTTTGAGGAAATCCAGGTCTATTTGAGACTCCATATTTTTATTTGATCATCACTGTCTCAAGGAAAGACTTCTGGCACCACTGTCCTTGCATTTCTTCTGCAGTGAGTTACATCTACTTATGTCAAAAGACCCAATGAGGAGAAAAGCAAACATGGAAGAGGTGTATTGGAGATGTTACAACCCTTCTGGAGTGCCAGACCCAAAGCCTAGCTACCAATATATACCTGTGTAACAGAGGAATAGCAAGATATTAATAAAATACAAGATTCGCCTTTCAAAAAGGAGACATGTTAGCTCTAGTGTCCAAGCTGAATGTGGATACTGGTTAGCAGTCTGTGTTAAAACTATGGCTGAGAAAGCAGCAAGTTAAGAGTCTAGCCTTGACCTGTGAAGTGGATACCCTCATTCCCCTCTGCACGTCCTGGTTTTGGCTGGGTTTTGGAATCCTTTAGGAAGCCAATGTTGCTCTTCTTTATGAGAAATGGGAACAATTTCATTATGCGGTGTGGAGTGATGCTAAACGGAGGCTGTTCTGCCTAGCTTCATAAGTCATCCAAAACACGACAGAAGCACTTTTAATTAATAAATGCTGGCCAGTGCTGAGTCCATTTGCCTTGCTGCCTGACAACACTGAACAAGGGAGGAACATCCCTTACCCCCTGTTGCTCCTCAGCCCTTTGCAGGCGCAGGCAGCACTGCTCACAGAACACAAGCTCAGACATACACATAGTATAACCTTCCTGAGCATTTCTCTTTCTGTGGCATTAGGAAGCCAATTCCTCCCAAGAGCATGTTTATATCAATCTAAAATTCATTTCAGCTGAAATATTTATGATCTGGGGGGGGGGGTGGCTGGAGGTCTGGGTGTTGAGTGTGGTCAGATCAGGTTAGCTTCAACTGGCAAGGTTGACAAAAGTAGTAATCTCTCTGTCCCTCCTCCTGCAACTAAATGAGCATTTATTCCAAACCCTTTCTTAATGCTGTAACATAATTCATTAGGACAGCCTTAATGAGCTGGTAATTAGTCTGGTGGGAGGGGGTGAGGAGGGGAAATAGAAATGCTAGACAGAGAGAAAGTCGAGCAGGCTGGGGCACCTTAAAGAGCCCTGAGAGAGCGTTTTGTCAACAAAATGGATCGGGCTTGCAGGCAGTAAAACTTTCAAATGACCTTCGTGTCAAAATATTAGGCTGCTATTTTTCGCTAGATGGTGGTTTCATAAACATAAAAAGCGCACATATCATTCAGAGTGCTGTAAAATTTGTCTGAAAGATGCGGTGTTTTCTTCCCTCCCCACTCTTTTTTTCTTTTCTTGTTGCAAGACAAATATCCCCTCTACCTGGTGTGAGTGGGGGATGGGGTAAGGGGAACGGCATCCAATATCACAAACTTCTGCTTAGTCTGAAAGTAATGTTAATAGCAGCTCATCTTTGTTCTGACAGTTTTGAGTGCTCTTCCTTTTTTTGTTTACTCAGGGGAAAAAAGTAAAATACATACATCAGTATACATGCGAGAGACTTATTGAGACAGGGTAACATTTTCACTTATGAAATCTGAGAAAATGACTTAGATGTTCATAATTTATGGCAAAAGTTAGATGTTAATGTTGCTTTGTGATTTACAAGACAAATGTGGCATAATAAGTATATCAAAAACAACAGCTCATTTCTAGAGGAGTGAAGCATCAAAACAGTTGGTTATTTAAGTGTTTTTCCTTCTGTGAAATCTTTATTTCCAAGGTTAAGTTTTCACTAGGAGTTGGAGGGTAGAGGGGCGACTATTTTCCACAAGACAAGGAAATGATTACTCAAAACATCCACTTATTTTATGCTGTGCTTGTCTTGAGGCTCCTTCCCTTTCTTTATCTAACAAGCCCCAGAGCAGTGGGACTTGTGTAAGTTGAATAAGTAGCAGAAGGCTGATAAGACATTGCTTGAGTTGAACCATAGGAATGTGCAAGTAGCAATAACAGGGGTAAGAGGCAACTTAACAAATGCAAAAAACAAAGAGATAGCAGAAAGACAGAAAACTTGGCTTAGTGATCTACTGTGTGGTTAACTACTTCTTTCTCTGCCATCACATCACGCCATGTGGAAGTGCCAAGTTGTTCCCTCTCTGCCTCCTGTCTCTCACCTGTATTTTCCCCCTAAACACTTGAAACATTTATCACCTGTGAACAGCCACTGCAGGCCTGGCAGGCAGGCCTCTGCAGCGTGCCCAAACCTTCCCCCAGAAATGCCCATAGCTGGTGATCACAGAACTTGGATAAGAAAAAGCCAGGGCTGTGCTTAATAGACATCTGGCCCAGCTGCTTGTCCATTAGTTTTTGACTTGGTGTAATCGCTCAGTATCTAGACAACCATCATATGAAATATTTCTGATGTGGCTGGAAGTATCAAGACCTGACCCCATCTGAGGTATTTCCTACCTCTTTGGTGTGCCAAACAGAGGTGCTTATGGCCAGGTTGTGGCTGAGGCTGAAGACTGGCTGGGTCCAAGCCTGTGTGCAAAGGCCACATGGAGCTGACTGCCTCAGGGATCATAGTTTGACAAGCTTTCCCTTTGACATCTGAAGGCAATCTTTCCCACAGAAAACATGAAATGGAAAGTTTAGACAAGGATGAGATGATGTCTGACTTCTCCTTATGGACCCAAGCAGAACACGAAATTTTACATGCACCGTGCATAAAAGAAAACAACTTCTACTTTTTTTTTTTTTCTTCTCACTTACTAGTGTTGTAGTTGTGCTCTGTCAGAAGAGCTGAATATGGATCACAATGACCTCTGGAGAACAGGTGGTTGAGTTAATAAATGGGGGTTTTATTTCTTTATTTAGCTATCAGGAAAGACACACTATCTTACAGCACCTGCAGCATACAGATCCATTCAGAATGTCTCCAGGTGTGATCACTTTAGCATAGGGCAAAACATTGGTGTTGCCCTCCAGTGACACTGAATCCTGATGGCTGGCTACATCAAAGATGCTGATGAAACTCTTTTTCTTTCCCCTCTCCCTCCACCTGTTTTTTTTTTCTCATTATTTTTAGAATTTGTTCTTTTCCCAGCCACTTACTGGAAGAGGCAAAAACTTCTTTCACCCTCTAACATGTTATAGTCAGGATGCTCCAGGAACACAGTGCAGTAGTAAAGTGCCAAAGCTCAGTAAAGAAACTGGATCTCTTCATAAGGTTCAGTGCAATGTTTCAGTTACATAATACACCTATGATATGGCCTCCAAAAAAAGGGTCTTCCAAAACCTGTTTTTCACAATACAGTTGACACTTGGAAGTTTCTATTGCATAAATAACTGGTGAGGCTGCAAGCTCGGCCTAGCTCTCCTTATTAGAAGGGTTTTTCTTTATTTTCTTTTTTTTAAAATATATTTTTGCTTTTATTCCCCAAACTTTGATTCAGACTAAAGTTTTCTCTGCTAGGTGTCTACTGCGGAGTTAAGTTAATTCTCAGGACAAGCAAATTTTAGCAGAGTTAAGGGAAAAATACATGCTAAATTCTGATGATTTCTCTGTGCAAAGTCCTACTATCACCAGCCAGGACTGAAAGACAGTATTTTGAGTGGGAGTTCACATTGTTTTTAGAGGGATGTGTTCTCCATCTCTCTTTCTAATGATTTGACAAATTTAGCCAAATTCCTAAGTTTTTAAAAATTTGCACTGTATGTAAACTCAGTAAACATTTCTTGGGTGACAGAAAGATGTCCTAAGAAGAGGAGAAAAAAACTGGAGGGCAGAGGGAGGCTGAGAGAGGAGCTCAGACAAAGGAGCTGAAAAGCTGCTGGGAAGGAGGCAGGGTCAGCGTGTGTGGGATTGGGCAGGTTTTGAGGAATACACAGGGGACAGAGCTGCAGGCTTGGCTTGCCAGGCAGGAATTAACGGCCTGTGTTTAAGTGTCTGAGGAACAGGGGAAAAAACTTGGTGAAAAGAGGATGACTGTGGGGGAAAGACTGGACAGATTAGAACAGAAATGAGCAAGAAGGTCATGTGTTGTGTCAGTAAATACAGGTTATCTGTGTTCATCACAGCAAATGCCTCCCTGCCTGCTGAAGAGTACCTGTCAGGTTCTTGCATTTCAGGATTTTCTGCTGCCAGCAAATAGCCACCACATCGATTGGCAAAGCCTTCTACCCCCTCTGAAAAATCAAATTGAGTCCCAAATTAGTGGTTCCTTTTGGCTTAATATCCCCGTACTTGCCTCTATGTACCGTGGAAGTAAATTAACTGTGAATTAGTGCCAGAGCCATAAGGAACTCTCACAGAAGTTAATAGTTCTGTCTTCATAGCAGGGACTGAATAATGCACAGCAAAGAGCTAGGCAAGTACATAGAAGAGTACAAACAAAATATTGAAGAAATGTGTTCTGTGCTGAGGCAAGGGTTTCCAAGTAAAAATATATGATTTTGTAATTAAGAGTGGTATCCTAATGCAGAGGCAGTGAGTAAAGGCTCTGCAGGCATCCTTAATCCCAGTGTGTCCTAGCTCTGCTTTGCCACCTGCATAATGATCTTTAACTTACATGCTTTGTGAGATATATTTATCATTGCACTTTTCACCTACCTCCTGCACAGTGTTGAGTGTCAGCAATTCACTATACACCATCCCTCAGTAGCAATGTTATTTTTCTTGCTCTGGAAATGCCAAAGCTAAAGTTGCCCACATAACCGCAACTCTCGTCCCCTGTGTAAACACATTACAAGACAGTCTTTAATTACATGAGCTTTTTTTTTTTTTTTTTATCCCTGATGCATGATGCTTGGAGACATCTGGCCATATCATTCAAAGTGTGGCCCAGGCCTTATTTACCTCACACTATGCAAACAGTGTACTGCATACAAAATTATTGATTTGCTCTTGGGTGTTTCAGCTGTGTTCTCAGCAGAGCATTTGAGTACTTTATGGACACACGTGGATTTGAATTCACAGCCTCCCTGTGAGACAAGGGGGTGACAGTATTCCCATTTTACAGATGGGGGAGCTGAGTCACAGAGTGTTTAAGGTCAAAGGACCCACCTATTTTGGGGCCCCAGTTTGATGTTTCTGAGTACTTAGTGTTTTTATAGCTCAATATACGTTCTAAGCACAGCTCCCAGAGACTTCAATTACAGCTTCCAGCACTCAGCACTTTGCAAATCAGCCCCCAGGGTTTCAAGTCAGGCATCCAGAAAATGAGGAACACACAGTTAGTGACCACCTGTGGTTTATAACTTGGCCAAATGCGTGTGGATTTTCATGGTAATAGCAAAAGGCACCTCTCTTATTCCTGGCTGATGCTTTTCTCTCTTTGTCAAGCCAACTGATCCCTGCAGTAAAACAGAGTGCTGCATCTCTCAGTGGATCAGTCCCATACCTTGGTGCAAGAGGAGGAGACCATTGTCATTACTAGCAAAAAAATACTGTTTTCTTCTATTTCATTTGTGACAACAGCTGAAATAACCTTTGCAAATCTTTTAACATGTTTAACAGTTTCTAAGGTGCAGCAACTCACCTCCAAAGTCTTAAGCCTCAATATTAACAGGGAAAAGTTATGGGGGACTGAAAACATGATATTACTGATACCAAACATACTCCACACCTTCTTCTCTGTGCTGGCCGATGCTTACTGCCAAATAAGGTGAAACATAGCTGATGAAATGAGCTTCAATTTCACAAGAAAAGAAATACTTGAAATAGAATTCTGTAAACTGGGGTAAGTTCTAGTGTGGGGAGAACAGGAGGCATGATGCACTGAAAGATGCAGGTGGTTTGGACGGAGAGATGAAAGCTACATTGAAAATTGATCCCTGGGAATTGGTCACAGCTGGTGAGATCCTGGGAAAACTCAGAAATTATTTAAAAAAGAAGTCATTAGAGCCAAAAGAAAAACATAAGACACTGGGAATGGACCACTTGAGAACTCCAACACACCAGCCTCCTTAGAGGAGCCATACATGTGAAGAAATGGCTGCTCTTAATTTGCTGCGTTTCTTGTTTACTGTGAGTTCATGGTGCTGATGATGAGTCTGTTTCTTAGCAGCAGCATATTTTGCTTATTAGTTTTTCCACTGTTCCTCAAGAAAACCAACAGAGATTGTTGATGGAAAGAGTCAGATCACAAGGCAGCAGCTCCTCCTGTGTTGACAATAATTACCACCCTGATTGTATGCTCACTCTTGCCGTTACCATTTCAGGCCTTTCAAAGTCCAATGGACTATCGAGTGCCATATATTATTATCATAAAAGCTTGGTTATGAGAAGGAAACCTTAGATCTTGGAAAAAAGCAGTAGATAGATTTCTCTCCACTGTTTCCAAATAATTTCAATTGTAGGTTCTAGGTTGAAAGGCATGCTCTGAAGATCAACATTTCAGACTATGCCTTAGAAATAGGGAAAAAAGATAGAAAAGATACCCGCGAGGAATGGAACAAGGAAGAAAACGAAAACATCATCCTTACCCAAGTCTGGCTGAATCCCTCTCACCTTTTGTGAGCAGTTACCTCATATCAGTTAATTTATTTGCACCAGGTAGGTGAGCAGGATTTGTTCCTTGGCAATGTTCAGAAGGCTCAGAGGAGAATCAGCCTATACCCAAAGGAAATGAAAACAAACAGAAAAGAAACTTTCTAGCTTCTTTTATCAGCAGTCGTTCACAGGTCACCTTCAAAAGGTTCACATTTATGGCATCAGTATTTGAACCTGCTTTCTGTACAATCTGTGTGTGTAGGCTGAAGGAAGACTATGAGTGCCTGGAAAATGCAGTGGCTAATTACAGCAGTGTGAAAGTAAAATAATGAGAGCTTGAGAATGTGACTGATAAGCACTTAGATAATAGACTAACAAGCAGGATGTCTGTAGTCCATCAAAGGGCTAGTGAAGGTCTCTATGCCCTCTGCTATTGCCTGAGGAAGACATACAGACGGAAAATATCCCAGAAATGGCATTTGAGGATATACACCATGTACTGACTGCATGGTGATATAATGATTGTACTCAGTAAGTGCTTAACCTATGGATAAAGTAATTTCTCAATTAAAAAGTGCACACTAGATGCTGATAACCAAGTGGGACGTGCTTGAAACATGTTTACTATGGAGGTGGTGCTTGGTTTCTTTGCACTGAGGCTGCTGCATGCAGTCTGGTCACCTGCCCACCAAGCTGGGCTTGCAGCCTGTGGTACTACATTGGTTTCAGTGCCCCAGCAAGGTGGTATGTCAAGACTGAGGGAGACTGGTGCCTGGGGGTGGCTGGCTTGGGAATGGACAATGGAGCTGCTGGTCTTAGAGTTAAAGGGGGCATCTAGCTCATATGCTCATATACGTCCCCTCATGTGTCACCGTAATGCAAGAGGACCTTTTCTGATAACAGCTCTGTGTACATTGATGCCTCTGCTGTATTTTCAACCTCTGTTGGCTCACTGACTTTCTTCATAAACATGCAAATTCTGGCCCTTTGGGGTGAGCTGTTCCAGACAGGGGAACTGGGGAGTTGAGTGCTCTGGTAGGCTCAGAAAATGGCAAGAAAACTAAAGAACAAACAAGCAAGCCCATGACCAGAAAAGATTAATAAAAAAAGACATTTTGACCATTTGGTCATAAATAGTACTGTTCAATAGCACAAGAAATCATGCAGACTGTGCAGGGAGACATAAAACCACTGAATTATGTATTAATATGTCATATAAAAGGAAAAAATACTAAAGAAATACTGTAGAAAAAATAAATAAAACCACCATTAAAAGTGAACATGTCCCATTTGGTCAGTTATGCCAAACATAAAACAACAGAAAGCACCGTTTGGAAGTTAACAACACTTTTAATTTTACTACTGACTTTTCCATTATAAGCCATACAAAGGTGTGGTTAGACCATAGGCTCAGGAATTGATTTTATGACTGCACTCATGTAAATCAGTGGGCTTTAAAAATATATATCTAGATCTGTATCTCTCTGTATGCGGAAGAAAGATGTTGGAAAGTTAGGGATGTGTAAGCTGGCTGATGTTAAATTGGAGGTGATACACTCTCAAAGGCGCTGTTTGGGTGAAAGGAGTCAAAGTTGGTGGTGGTCACAAGGCTGGTGATTTCCAGCCATCAGGTCTGCAGAGGTGGGATGTATGCACATGTGGAAAAGCGATGTCCTGCTCGCAGCAGGCCAGGCTGTCCTATACAGAGGAGGCACTGTTCAACAGCACCCGTGGGGGATGGCTCAGCCCTGCTTAGGTTGCAGCTTCAATTTCACTCTGTCCCTCAAATGTCTGTGATTTTAATGTGAGATGGCAGGTGCCGTGGCCAGCCAGCCGGCCTTGTGGAGCTAGGTCTGGGAGACTGTCAGGATGTGGGAAGGGGGCTGCTTACATTTGCACAGCTAGGCCCACTCCATCAGGGCACTGGGACCACCAGTTCACCCACTGAGATGCCCAGCACATCACTGAGCAGGCTCTAGCTACCCCCTTTCATGCAGGAGGGCAGCCGGGAGGAGGCTGTGAAATATATCTGTCAAGCCTGAGCTGCTCAGATCTGGATGCTGCTTTGGGACTGTCAGCATTGTGAGTCTTTCCTTTGCTGTGAAAGGCAGGGCAGCAAACCAGAGTGCAATGTTGCCTGGCCACAGCCAGCTGATGAGACCCTGCTCAGCTGTGAGCGCCAGGGTCTCTTCTCTGGCACACAAACCTCTGGAGACATTAAAATGAAGACAAAAAAAAAAAAGGAAGGGGGCGGGGGGGAAGATTTTGCTAGCAGAAAGTGCAAATGACACAGAAACCGCTGTGCCGCTGCTCCATTAAATACATTGGCCTGCTAGAGCTGCATTGCAGATGTCCTCTTGGTGTATTTTGACCATCAAAATTCCCTTTGGTCAACTTTGCTGTGATTTGCCTGCTTTTCTTAACCTGCACACGGTGATGCTGGTAACATCTTTGTTGGAATGGGAAAGGCTGGGAGCTGTGGTTGTGACAGCTGGGGCTGGGCCAGGTTCTCTGGCACCTGTGCTGGGGCTGCTCCCATCTGCCACTGCTTGTTTGGGGTCCCCAGCTGCAGCCTGATGGGGCTGTGCTGTCTGCCCTGGCTAGAGCCTATAGACCAACACGGAATGGAGGCAGAGAGACCTACTGAAGCTTATTTTCACTCGTGAGAATAAATGGGGAAACCTGTAAAATATGCTGCCGCGGTGTGTCACTTCTACAGAGGGAAAAAAGGTCTGGCTTGGCTTCGGCATGTGAATTTGCAGAGTCAGGTCTTCAGGGTCCTTTTTGGCAGATCCCATCTCCAGCACTGAGGAAACACTGCCTTTTTGTACTGTTTTGCATTAGTTTTAGAAGCCTGGGATAGTCTTATAAAACATGAAAGTAGAAGGAAGGAAAGAATAGGAGGCAAGTAAATAATCACAATTAATCTGAAGATCTAACGGCCTGCCTTGCTTCCTACTCTAATTTACCATATGCTCTAGTACTTATGTGAGACTCCCTGGCTCACGTGTTGTTAGTTTATGTAAGTGTGCCCAGACCTTTGGCAAATTTGTATTTTTATTATGCAGAAGGTAACATTTAGCTTTCTTGTTGTGGATATGTTCTAGCATATGTTAGTGTTTATATTGCAGGGAAAATGAATCTCTTGACTAGAAAATATCTTCTTCTAATATTCTAGCAATTTGTTATTTTGACCTTTTTTGTAATGATGTTTTGTCAATAGCAAAGGCAAAGCTGAGGGGGATGGGCCAGGTAAAGGCTAGTCATTCGTGTGTGACACCCATGGTATATTATTTCTTCTGGGTCCTTGAGGGGATAATCACATCCAGGTATGACTCAGAAGGTCATCCTGATTTGGAGGGAAATGATTTCTCAGAAGTGGATGTGAAATGGGAAGTGGTTTTTTTTCTTTTCTTCTTCTTCTTCTTTTTTTTTTTTTCCCCATTTCCCCATTTCTGTTGGAAAAAATATGTATAGCAGGGATGCTACACCTTTTTTTCTTAGTTTTATGTGTATACGTGTTACCCTTCACAATTTTTTTTCTAAGGACAACTTTATTTTTAACTTTGTCATTGCAAAATCTTCAATGTTTTCAGTGGGAAATATGTTTACATCATTGTTATCTGTTTTCTCCAGGGCCAGCAAAGAGAAGCCCACAATATGTTGCTACTGGACTAAGGCCAATAGATAACATGCTGTGATTTTCCACAGTTAATGAGGAAAAAACTTAGTTCTAGCAGCAGTTTGGAGGGTTTCAAAATTTAGGGTCTAGTTTTCTTCCAAAATCCTGTGTGGGAAATGTTCAAACTTTTCTGATTTCCAGAGTATCTGGATTGGGCATAAAGCCTGAGCGAGCCCAATAGTTGTCACCACAGCCACACCAAGGAATTCCCTACTGTGGGCTCCTCTTGTGCTCTCAGACTGAAGCCTGTTCTCTGTGGTCCCCAGGCTGGAGCAAGTGGGTGCAGCTTGGAGTAGCTCTCTGAGGCTGCTCTCATGTCTGGAAAAGTCATCTGCATGTTAAAGAGAGAGTGGGAGTGTTTTGTCTTTTTCTTTGGTTCCCATTAAGCTTGCTTTACATCATTCCCATGTGCTCTGGGCTTGACCTTTTGTTCATTTTTGGAAATATCTGCCTTCTGTATTCACAGAAAAGTCTGGTTTGATTACTAGTAGCCCTATGACTTTCTATGCTGTGTTCCGGTCAGATTCAGTAATTATTGTCTACAACTTAATAGCTGTGAGTTTTTATGACCTCATGTGATGTCTCAGGCAATGTATTTGAATACACAACAAACAGTGACAAAAGGTGCTTTTGCCTGTGTGGCTATTAGGTTCTGCACTTGCAGCACTGTGAGCATTGTTGCTTGTGAGTTCCATGCAAACCAGACCAGGTAATGTGGGGAAATCTTTTCAGTTTAGAAATAAAGCCTCCTTCGCTTCCACATGATAGGCTGTATGCAAATTTTTCCCTTTATTTCGTACAACCTCACTTTGACTGCAGCATGTCTAATACTATCCTCTCTTTTGAAAATAATGGGACATATCATGATTAAAGTCCAAAATAATTACTACTATGAGGCTTAGAAAATAAATTAGTGTTGGAACATGCTTTTAACCTTGATGTGACAGTATTTACAGAATTGATGTTTCCTGAATCTCTGCAAACAATATGTTCCAGGGCTGCTGGACACTATACAAAAAGACTGCGACACTTAATGATTTATAGCACTACAGTGTTTCTGTATAAGCGGCAGCCCAATATCTACCAAGTACAGAACATGACCTGGGCAACAGGGAACCAAAACCTCATTTAGTTATATGGAAGCCTAAATTGAGTACTGCTTTAAAAATCAACAGGATCTTGAAGTGAGAGTCTCGCAACCATCTCAGCAGCAAATGAAAGACTTTGGACGTGAGGAGGGTATTTTTGATCAGCTTTAAGCTGCACTGAAGCTGAGACAACTGGATTCTGTGCAGCCTCTGCTCCAGGGTAGCCGGTGAGAAGAGACATATCTATAATCTGGTAACTGTCCCTGTTTCTGTTTTTAGCTATTTTGTCTCTGGATGCTACATTAGAAACAGTTTTTTGTTTCTTTCCAGACAGTTTCATTGTAGCCACTCCTTCAGTGCTCTCTGATATGATACTAGCAAGCAGAAATCTTTCTTCCAAATGGTTTTCCAAAAATGGCAAGAAAACAGAAAATTTGAGGTTCCCTGGCATAAAGCCATCCATATGCATTCTCATGAGATGAGGTTTGTTGGGTTTTGGGTTTGTTTCCCTTTAAATGAGAAGTTTGTTGACCCACCAAAAATAAGAAGTCACAAACTGCCCTAACTGACATACAATGGAGATGTTGAGATGAACTGTTTGTTAGCTATGCAAAAAATACAAGTAGGGGAAAAATATCTGCACAACTATGCAATTTTCTGTGTGGTGCATGGATAGGATTCATTCACATTGTGAAAGCATGAGAAAAAAGAGGCTTGAATATTTTGCTATTTTCCAACAGTATTGCTTTTTCTTACTGGGGTGTTTCCTGACATACCACAAAGACAAGGGGATGGAAAGGCTCGATTATTTTGTGGAGTAAAATACCAAGCAAAAGGACCAGACCTTCACTGTGGAAACTCTCTGCGCTGTTTAGTCTCCAGTGTCTTCAAAGTACTTACGAGGTGCTGCAAAGCAGCAAGTATTAGTAATGCACTGTCACAGCCTACTCAGCCTCTCCCTCTTTGATATGTACCAACCCACTCTGGCTGTATCCCCCAAATTGGAGCCATGTGCCTTCAAGCTGCCTTAGCCTGTGCAGAGTCCAGGGATGGTCTCCAGTATGGGTTTCTAGGAAAATTTTCGTGGCATGGAGTCTTTCTAGGACTGCTTTCCTAGCTAAGATCCCAGAAGCATGAAGTTGTTCTTTTCCTAACATCCGCAGCTCAGCATTCCCCATGATCAGTTCTGTTAGATTTCCTGCAGAATAAAATGCCCTGCAGTACAAGCAAAAGCCTTCTGATCTTTGCCTCCTGCCTGAAATTTATCTCATCTCCTGCTTTCCCTTGCCCTGCTCTGTTTTTCAAAGCCCTTGGAGAAAAATTTTTCTTTATAATTTTGTTCCTCCTAGTCAACATTGATGCTGGTGCTGATAGTCCTGACTGAGCAATCTATTCTGAGACCAAGAGGTAGCCACGAGTCAAAAAGAATACAGCACAAGGGCTTATAGCAAGTATTCATGAGGGTTTCATTGTAAAAGAAGTCCATGGTCTCAAAGAGAATTCACAAGCTGCACCTTGATTCCTTAATCCATGGCACAGAGATACTTAACCCATGTCTGCACCATAGTAGCCATGTTGTTTAGAAAGCTGTGTTTGCAGACATATTTTCCTATACTTTCTAAGCACAACTTGAATAGGCTTTAGTTTGTGCTGATTAACCAGCCACATCAACAACAAACCAAACTGTTCCAGGTCTCTACTTCTGTGGAAATACAGTACATGCTGCTAAATCTGACCTACTAGATGCTATTTAATGCTGTTAAAACATTCCCATGTAGGATTTCTTCTGGGCAAAATCCAGCTTTCTATGGAACGTGATGCATTTGAATTAGAACAGATTTTTTCTTCTCAGTCTATCAGTAAAACCATTGATGCAGTTTCCAACTATGTCTCTAGCATCTTTAAGCCAGAAAGATCTGAAGTTGACAAAGTGTTCGTGGCATCTCTTGTTTCTTGCTATTTTTTCTTGATAACTAGGCTCTGGGGAAAAGTCTTCAATTCCTTAAACAAGCTGAAGAAAATAATTTCCTCTGATCTACACTCCTCAGTGGAAACTCCTCACTGCTTGCTCCACACTTGTCAGTGGAGGAGTCACACATGGGACATCAATGGCTGTTCTACCTGCAGAAAAGGCACCCACTGTGGAAAAGGGCCCAGCAGGTGCACCAGCTAGGAGGAGGGCTTTTTTGTCTCCATGATGAAGCTTCATTGGCTTGAGCAAAAGAAAAAGTACATTTCTAGAAAAGCCTGGAAAAATGCCTGCTTTGAAAAAATGAATGAGTCTTCCAGATTCTTATTTCTTCCCTTTCCAAGGGAAAAATGGAGGGATCTATATGCTCAACTCTTTGCACAGCAGTGTCAGCTGCTAGCCTCTCTTTGCTCTCTAAGAATGAGCGTAACTGCTATGATCTGACACAATATAGGTAACAGCTCCTATTTTTGCTTTTTTTATGGTCTATTTAAACTTTTATACCAAATATGCTACCATGAACTCTGAATATAAGTTTGGTTATGGGTCAGTTAAATACAGCATATATAGCCACTTGGAAACTTTTATTAGAAAATACTTGTTTTACTTCTTACTGCAAATGTGCCATTAGAACAAATGAATCACAGTAATATTTTGCATCACGGTTGCACCTGGCAACTGGGGATCTTGAAACCTTTATAAAGTAACTGGATTTACTCTGACTATATTTTGCCAGATACCTGGTTTTTTCCAATTTGTATAAGATCTCTGTGAATAATTCCTTTTACAGATTTTAGATTTTTTTCTTTAAGAGGAGTCCAGTCCAGTACTTCCTCCAATTCCTTGGTAGTTCTTCTAAAGAATTATTGCTGAGCAATTATTGACCTTTATACTAATCATGCTGATTACTTGTGTAAGTAACTCAATGTGACTAGAGGCCTGATTTAAAAAATCATTGCTCAGTAATATTTACCTTACATTTTTATCTTTCAGTTAGTGTTAGTTATAAACTATACTCATTATAAACTATATTCATATGTATTATTCTTATAGAATTCTTACAGAAGACTTGCCTAAAATTTACACTTATGGGAAACCCTAAAATTTAATTATAACATGAAAAGGGAACACAGAAAGCATGCACATTTTTGAAATTGTGGAGGTATTTACATAACAATAGTTATGAAACCTGTGCTGAGAAACCTGAGGCCCAAGCAGGCACTCTTTTGTTTTTCCTTTTATTCCTTAATGGCACATAGTGGTTTTGTAACAAAATTGAAACAGCCTTCAAACTCTTACCACTGGAAGATAGTTCCTCATCTGGAATAACTGGAAGGAGAACTGATCCGTACAGAAAATGGGCAGGGAGGGTTTCCAAATCTTTCTGTGCCCATCCAGGGCTAGTGATGCGTTATGGACTCTGCAGGTATTCTCCAGGCAATGCTCCTTCTCCACCACAGAGCCAATCCTCCAGCTCTCACTGCTGAAGGAGTTCTTTCATGTTACTTCTCCCCTTTTTCATCTGTGGAGAAGCACAGTCAATGTACATCATTAAAAACTCTGAAGCACTTGAACATTTCTGTAAAGGAAAAGATGCTGGCTAGTAACAATACCTCACTGCAAACAGTCATATACGTATGTGTGACCTTGACGTGTATCAGAAACCTCAGAAAGCCATTCATAGCAAGGCGTCTCATTTTTCCTGGAGGCAGAGAACATGCTGCAGTTCAAATTTTAGGAATTGCTTTATGTTGAGAAGAGTCAATGGACCAAGCTGCATTGTGCTGCAGATGGGTAAAGCTCCTTTGAAAGAAGCCCTTGCTGCCTTCAGTGATTTTGTTCCTGCAGCAGTGAATTTGTTTCACTGTCCTTGGCTCATGGGACCACCTGCTTTTTTCTTCATGTCTCTCTCTTTCGTTCCCCTTTATGTCTTAATTCACTGCTATCATGATTTATACTAGCAATACAATGTGCAAGACATGAAAATCTATACATCTATCATACCCCTGTCTGAATACAGGGACATGACATTTAAATTTTTTTTTTCCCTATAAACTTATCATACTTTTTTTTTTTTTTTTTTTCCCCAAAAGAGACACTGTCTTCTGTAGATTGAAGCAGGCTGAAGATGGTACAGCACCTCTACTATCAGGTACTCCATGTGGCTTATAGGGTACAGAAAGGGGCAGGAGCCCTGCCCTGCTGTCATTCTCTGTTTGTACCTTTGTCCAATATTGTGGAGCTAAATATTTCATGATTCTTGCAGAGACTAAGGCACGTGCATATAGTGTGTTACCCATCAGTGGCAATCTGAGGTTTTGTGTAAATATGAATTGTTCTTTAGGGAAGAGCAAGGATCTGTGATGGCTTGTTCCTGCAACTGTCTGATCTTTAGCAGCCTCGTGACAGTCCCACAGGGACGGCTAGTTGTAATTAGCTCATTTATTATTGATTCAGTCTTTGGACAATTAATCAGAATTAATCAGGGTTCAGTGGTGCTTTAGAGGTCTGAAAACATGAACATAAAATCTAAGGATATCTGAGTATGCTGAAGGAAGCATGAGGTGAACACTGTCCCAGGAACTGAGTACAATTCTGCCTCTTTCAAGGTTTGGAGACAGGTAGCAATTTTTTGAAGATATCTTTTGCTTCCTCTCCCGCATCTTCACATCTCCATACAGTGTAATTCTGGGAGATGCTGAGCATAAGTGACAAAACACACTGAGAGGAAGGGTTCTTAAAAAATTTCCAGCCCTATCTTAGATCTTTCTTCCCTGGTCACCCCCTTTGCAGGCAAAGTTCTGCTTCCCAGAAGCTGCAAGGCACTGGAGCCTGAAATTAGCTGTGTGAGCTTATTACTGCAGCCCTTGTGCTTTTTTCCGCACATCCCCATACTGGTAGTTACTCTTGTTCTTCATAATTTAATTTAAACATAACATAATCTCATTGGAGTAAATGCTTGTGTCTTTTTGTGGTTTTGTTATGTTTTGTTTTTAATAAAACATGAACTATAGTGCCTAGATGCTAAGTAAGAAAGTTGGTGTAGTCTGAGGACCAGATATAAACATGTCAAATCCTTTCACATTTTTAAAGTCTGTTAAAAGTTGTCAAAAATTTTCACTGGAAAATGAAAGTCTTTGACATAATTTGGATCTGATTAGAAACAGTTTTTCACAGAAATTACTTATTTTCTACGTGGAGCTTCTGAACACAATAAAAATTTATATTTTGTTTCCTTTGATAGTCATATGTTTTAGAAACGAAACCTTTTTTTTTTAAGTGTAAATAGGTTTTTGAGTTAGGAAAACCATCATCTGTCTTCATGTTAGAATGTTTCTTGCAGAAGTTTTTAATGTACCTTTTTCATGATGAAAATTGCCTCCTCTTCTTCCCACTCCCAACTATTTTTTACTAACTTACACTTGGACTGGAAATATACTGAAAAAATAATTTGTGATTTTGCAGGTAATGTGACAGATAATTTGGGAAGGAAAAAGACAGGCAACTGGCTGTTGCTATAAGGAAAAAAAAAAAAATTGCTAAATGCTGAGTATCTCCTGGTTGTGCATTAATTCAGTTTATAATAGATCTAAGTAAGTACTAGTTTTATTAGCAGCAGTAAGTCTAAAATACAAACAGATATTAATGTGAAACAAGTCAGTGTTATCGGAAAAAGAGTAATTAGTTGAGTAATGAATCGAACCGTACTTGAGGTTTTTTTCAGTCAAGATATTTAAACGGATTACATTGTTCTTTATCTCATAATAATGAATTATTCACAAAATGTATATGTTACATTCTGCCACTGACATATGGATTCTACATCATGCCATTAATACGGTGGTTAACATCCACAATTAATCAAATACTTTTGGCATACTATCCCATCCAATTTGATGAGCAGAACTGGATATAATTTGAAGATTTAATGCTTTCTTCTGTGTGTCTCTGTTCTGAATTTTTCTCTGAAGAAGGTGGAGATGCCTGGGTAAAGATGCTAAAAAATTACTGAGCTTTTCCATTTTTTAGTTAAAGTACCCTAGCATGTAATTAAGACTGAGGTGTTGGTGCATTATAAAATTATTGCCGATGACATGTAGTATTTGAGATTAATTTGGTTGTAAGTCTTGTTGTCTGAAAGATTTAAGAGTAACATTTTAAATTAGAGTCCCAACTATGCATTTAATTTAGATTTTATATGACAGTTATTTGTTCTGCTAATAAAAGCCCCATTGCTTACTAAAAACATATTAATTGAGGATTAACACAGATGTAGTAGATTTAGAAATCTTTGATGAAAGCATTTTAAAGCAGCAGTTGGCATTTACAATCACTGTAAATATATCAACAGCATTAATGTGACCATCTACTTGTAACTCTAGCAGATTTGTCCAATTCAGAACAGAATGCTTCAGGTGTTATGGCCAGCCATCTCAACTGAGGTTTTTTACATGGTGTTTAAATGGTGGCCTTTTCACTACTGTTTGTAGGTGAGGCCACTGCAGACATGCAGTTGCTTTGGTGATCCATGAACAGAAAGAGGTAAAAGTGCTCTGACTGTTAAGATCATGTATATCGAGTGATGCCTCCTTGCAAAACAGATGTTTCAAAACAGACTTCAGTTTCTTCTGGTGGCTGGAAGCCTCCAGCTAGGAGGTGTTTACATATTTGCACATGCACAGTGATTGTATCACTCAGCCGGAGTGGTTGCATGGGGAAAGATGCTACAGCTTCACTGGAGCGTGGTACTCCACTGCCCTGCCTCAGTGGCATCCTCTGTGCTCTGGAGGGAACATAACTAATCCTAGGGATAGCTGCCAGTGTTGTGTAGCTTATAATTTTCAATGAACTGTCTGCTGGGGAAAACCTCTGGCTCTGCTAGCTGACAAGGTAAGGCCAACTGGAGCTGTTGGTGGGGTCTTTGTGGACAGTGCTAAACTGATGTCCTGTGCTCCCCTCCTCATCTTTCTGGACAATGTAGTTTATGACCCAGCTTGCAGAGGAGTGGCTGACAGGTTTGACCTCACAGAGCCCTTGCTTAGGGATACTTTAGCTTCAAGTGGAAAAGAGAGGAGAGGAGAGGAAAAAGGCAAGGCAAGGCTACATTTCCTCCAGAAGATCTTTTCATGGGAGATCAGGGAATGCTACAGGCATTGGAAAGAGTGGGATAACGTTTTCCTTCTGTGTGCATACGTGGAATTCTTATCCTTGGATGCCTTTTGCTGACATGGCAGTTACTGTGAAGAAAGATGTGCTTTGTCACTGCTATAGTTTTTGNNNTTTCTTTTAACTTTTAGGGAGATAAGAAGAGAGCAGCCTGTATGGCTGTGTGGTTCTGTGGTTCCAGCCAAACCTGTCCTCTGCTTTCTGCCTTGCACAAAAAGTAGCCATTTCTGTCTCTGCTGATCAATTAATGCCTCAGCAACACCATGTCCTATTATTCTCCTACTACTCCTGCTCTGCAAGCTGTAAGCCAATTTCAGGAAGGCACCAGATTTGATCTGATGACAGCAGCATTCCCTAATGCACTGCAAGACACTGGGCAGGTAGTACACATGGTCTTGCCTTGAGGGCTGTAATGCAAGCTTGTAGTAGGATCTAGTAAGGATGTATTATTATAAATCCTTACCATGTTTATTTCACTTTTCATTCACATTCCTTCCAATCTTTTGATATTTAGCCTCAGGGCAGATTCAGCTATATATCCAAAGATGCAACTTTACATTGAATTAATGTGTATCTCTTTACCAGTTAAGAAGTTAACAAAAAAGGAGTAGGTGTCACTATTTTGCTTATGGTGGGAATTTGACGATGCACTGAACTAAGCACAACACATTTCCAGAATCTTAACTAGTTTGATTGCACCATCGACACCATTATTTCAATAGCCCCACTCTCCGGCATCTGGTATAATTGGAAGCAGCAGCCAGCAGGTATCAGATGTCAGTATGAATTGTCTCCTGCTGCGTGAGCACTGACTATGAAATTGATTTGCTGTCTTTTTTATGCAGTTTTGTAAGGAAAGTAAGTCAAGTCCCAAACAGACAAATGCCGTATTTGTGTACATACAGTTAAAATAGGTATATGCATAAAAATTATAGAGGTGAAAATACATCAACAGGAAAGTAGTATAACACCATCAGGCCCTGCTTCTTCACATGCTGTTGTGGTGGCAACTCCCCCTGTGTTTCTGAAGAAGTTGCACTAAACCAGGAGCTGGACACCAGTTTATTTGGGTACTTGTATGGATCAAAAGCATAAAACATGAGAAAGAAGAACCCTTGAGTGTGTGAATTTATATCTCCATTTTACTCACTGGAGATAAGGCAAGAGAGAGGCACTGTGGAAAACGAGTCTCCAACCTGGAGCAAATATTCCCCTGATTTGTCATCAGGATCGTTGAGACCCCTAAGATGAAAAAATGCTTAAGCAAAGTCAATGGCAAATTTCTGTTGATTTACTATAGCCAGGATCTTGCTTTAAGGCACATCAGAAATAAATGACTGTCTCAGCACCTTCAAGATGCTGTCGTACATAACAATTTCACACATACACAGGTAATGTCTTTGGGACTTGGATAATGACCACCAATTTGAGGAACTAGAAGGGAGGATTAGACCTGGTATAAAAGTAGTGCCATGATCCCAAGCCTTGAGAAAAGCCTTTGATCATTCCTTAAGGAATGCTGACATCTAGGAAATGGCAGTAGAAGCATGGGAGGCCAGGCTCTGCTGATAAGAACTGTCGCCTCTTCTCAAGTGAGTTATAATAGGCTATGAAACAACCGTGTTTATGGGCTTCTTCCTCAGCTCAAGGCAACATTTGGCTTAGATACATGAAGGATTAATCAGCTCCTACTGTAATAAAATTATTTAGGATTTTTCAAAGAGAAAAGGGCAACAAGTTCCCTTCATAAAAAGTAAGGGTCAAAAACCTTTTTAATAAAATCAGCTTGAGCATTGATTATTGTGCTTGGCCACCTTTTAGTCAAGCACAGTGGAGAAAAAAATGCTTCTAACATCTGGTTCAGTGGGGCCCAAGTCCAGTGTTTAATTATGTTTTTGTTCTGACACCCAGTTGCATAGCAATAAGGGGGAGCATATGATACAATGATCTATATATAGGATAGGTGGGGCTGAACCTTTGACTGGAGGCCAGCTAGTCTGTTATTCCCATCTCGGTGCTGACATGAAGGCAGCTGGTAACCTTCAACGGGTCACTTGAAGTTCTTCCTAAATTTCAGAACCTCTGAAAGGGACCAGTCTTTAACTGTCTTGGGATTGACAGTTGTCATAACATGATCCAACAGGCCATTTCATACACAGCCAAATTACAGGTGCCCAGTAGAACTTCCCCCCATCCTGGATAAGCATAAGATAATTTACAGGGAGGTGGCTGCTCTGCTCAGAGGGCAGTTTCCCCACAGAAACAGCAATATACCGCAGTTTTCTTCCCTGCAGAAGCAACCAACCTGATTTGAATCTAACATCTGGGGAGATAGAAGGCAGTCATTGGAGCAGCTGGTCCTCTTCTTTTTCCAGCTCTGTGTAAGCATTAGTGTTTTGCCTCCTCATGATGCCTGGACTACTTGTTTTCTTCAGCTACCTCTTGCCCTAGGTAACACCACACTTTCCATATTTCCGAGACTAGATCTGATTCCAGCAGCAAGACTACAACCAGATCCTTACCCTATTCGACAGACTTAGGCCATTTTCCACAAAACTAAAGATTCCATGAGCTTTTAACCCTATACTTCAACCCCAAAGATGAGTTGTAATTCCACCTGCAAGAGGATGCAGTTATAGGGATGCTCTCCACAACTCACTCCCCAAAGGGATGTGGTAGAAATAAATCCTTCCACCTCTGTGCCTAAGCACTGTGTGGCCTTGCTCAAACACAGAATGCTGCTGAGTCAGCCAGCCCAATTTGCCGTTATGTTTTTCCCCTCATTTTCTTGGGAAGCTTCCCTAAGGTGTGCAGGCCTCCATTGGCAAGGAGGAGGAAGAGGACTCTCTTCTTCTGCCTGAAAAAAATTGCATGTTGTGCTAGGGAAGCTGTTGCCTACTACTTTGACTGTCATTGAAATCAGAAGAGGAACAGGGACGTGATCCAACACCATTTCTTTCCTGTGTTAAGGAAGAAAAGTCCCATCATTTATTTAAAGCATGCTGTTATAAGAGTCAACAAAATTTTTCATACTGATATGTTCATTGGTGGAGGAAAGAGGATTCCAGCAAGAATGAAACACAAATCTGTATAAGTTAAACAATAGTCTTACAGAAGTTCATTTTGTAATGCATTTAACAGGTTCTTCCAAGCTGTGTCCTTTCAGTCTACTTCCTTTCCTTCATTGTGCTGTGGACACAAGTGAACAGTAACCCTGGGCATCACGGTTTCTGAGAGCCTGCTCCCACTCTTCCTCACAACATATTGTTGTAATTTTTCAGGGACTTTTCTTGCTTTCCAACTTCATCAGACCCATTATGGAGATTCAATAACCCACAATTCTCAATAGAAGTTGAATAATCAAAATCCAGTATGAAAGCTGGAGTCTCTTCCAAAAGTGGCCCAGGAGGATCCTGATGTGCTTTCCCTCACTTTTCTCAGGCGACTGTTCAACTTTTGTTACTCTTTTCCCCCGGTTTACTTCTTGTTAAAGGAATACGCTAGTTCAGCCCTCCACTCCTGGATCCTTTTAAAGAAAAATTTCAGAGGGATTAGTGTAAGAAGCACGGGTTAAATTCTTATCTGCTTCTTGCTGAAACTTACCCTTTAGCTATTGTTTTCGTAGCAGGAAAATTTTTGCAACTGCATGGTTTTTTTTAAAGTACTGTTCTGTTTACAGCAAACGTTGCAGTATGCACATTTGATGTCAAGTTCCTCTTGTGAGCATTTGATTTTTAGTGACATGAATATAACCCAGATGGACATGAGAACCTAGCTGTTGACTCAGTCTTTCAGTGCCTTTTTCTTTATGTCTGTGACCTGGTCATGTAGTACATAAGAGTTTCTTGCTGAACGATAGGCAGCTGCCTGGATGAAAATCATCTAAGAACTTTATTTGTCCTGCCTGCAGCCCCAGATCTTGGAACCAGCTCCCAGATACCAGCTCCTGGTGTGGAGGTGGGTGATATCACCCTGCAGCCTTCCAAGGATCCTGGCCTGCCCAGAATCCACTGTCAGGGATCTGTATGGCATTATAGCCTGTGTTTCGGTGTTCTGGTCCAAATAAACTGCCCCAGTAAGGCTCTGGGCTCCCAAGGGCTTCAGAGGAGCACCACCCATTTTTGTAAAGGAGAACAAATGTAAGTGACAGGCAGGGAATACAAACTGAGGCTTGACCGGTTCTTTTTCTAGATTTAAGATTTACACACTCCCGCACCTCCCCCCTTGGAATCACTTATACTGTCAGAAAAACTGCTCAGGACTGTTTCCCCTTTTTTGCTGATATGAAATACATGAATATCTGTCTTGATCCAGATGCTTCTTGCAATGGATACACCACATGGCATCCCCCACTGCCAGCACACTAGGCACACAGCCTGTGGTCAGGAGGAGTCAGAAATATTTGGGTCATGCAATGGTCTGCAGGTCTAGGGTGCTGGCAGGCAGGTGGACTGTTTTGCCTACAAGCAAAATGCAGCTTGCTCTGCAGCTGCCTGGCACAATCTTAGGTGCCCAAATGGCAAAATGATGTATTGCTCAGGTGGCACAGATGTCTATTCACAAGTCTGTCAAGTTGCATATCCTGAATTTACATCTGTACCACTGGGTGTCTGACAGCACACCCTGGAGCCCAGACCTGACTGTGTTAGGTGAGCAGTCACACTCCTTGGTACAGCGTACGTTGTCCCAGGATAAGATGAGGTTACAGACACTTACAGAAGAAAATGTAAAAAACCCAACAAATCGTGATAGTACACTTCTCAACAGCCTTAGCTGAAATGTCATAATTTCCTACTACATCCAGTTGTTTTGCATATCTGTTTTCTTTCTTAAGCAGGAGTTTGGTTTTGCAGCTCACGCTCCCCTGAAGTGATCCATGCCTCCCTTTACCGTCTCCTAACACATGGAGCACCACGCTTCCACCTCTCACATCTTCAGTTTTTTTACATCTCCATTTCAACACTAGCTAGTGATCACATGAGAAAGCAATATTAGGAAACCATTTGGTATATTTTTAGCGGTGCTTGGGCTGAAGTAGTGATCAGAAAGGAGTGCCAGCCACATGTGACCAACCAGCTGTCTATGGCCTACATTTTGGAAATCACTGATTCAAGTAACTGGCAAGAGGTTATGGAAAGTTTCCCTTTTAGACTGCTATTTCAAATTGATCCCAACTAAACAAGGTAGGAAGGTCATCTTGGTTGTAAACAACTTTATGATGTGTGAGCAGCCTTCATCCAGTTTCTTTACTTTTAACAGAAGATAAATACTTTAACTTAAAGTGAGTCTCTTTTGTGCCTAGTTACCTCCAGGAGCAGCAGAAACATTGCTATGGCTGGGACAGAGAGGCTGTGTGGCTGCTGTATGTTTTTTCCCCATTGTTGGGCACTTGGTCACACTATGATAATTGCTGAGGTCTTGTCCTCTGTTGTGTGGAGAGGATAGAAACCATCGAGCAGATCTAGCTCCATAAATCTTAATGTGACAGCCATGTAACAAAAGCTCCCACATTAAACATGTGAATCTTCTTCCTTCTCCAACTTGCTGTCATGCATATCTGTTGGCTATGACTTGCAGCTCACCTCCTTTCCTGTCTTCTTAATCTGTGAGTATTTTAGGAGCCAATAAGTCCTTGTCAGCTGGCACCTATTGCTATATATGCATCAAAGACAGCCGCCTGCTAGAGTTCTGCGTGCTTCTGGGGTTATTTAACTGCACATATGAGTAGATCTCGCGTTCCTTTTATGTCACCCGTCTGTGAAATCCCCTGTACCAATTTCAGCCAGGCTTGCTTTTTCACATTCCCTCCTTGCCAGCCTAGCAACCTGCTCCAGTCTGTTGCTTGTCCCACCAGTGAAGGTGAGGGGGGGGGAACAACTGTGCCTCTAATGTGTGACTTATGGTTTTTCAGCTTGATTTCTCATGCTGTCCTTCAGAATATCTCTGAGCACAGCAGCAAGGGGCATCAAGACCCTTTCAGGCTCCAGCACGTGCACAAGGTACAGTGAAGAATGACTCCTATGTGCTAATCACCCCCAAACTCTAAGACTGATAATCAGCCAGCTCTGCTTATGGGAGCATGACCTCAGCCCCCAACTGACATGGGGAAACAACAAGAGCAGAGCAGTAAGCAGGCTAGACCTCTTCATCCCAGTGTGAGATTAGATCCTTCATGTAGATCTGAAGCCTTTGCCAAGCTCCTTGTTCTGCATTGCCTGCCGAGGAGGTGACAGGCACCACGCACCAGCTGTGATGGATGTTGTGGGACTGACTATGTGTTTTGACTGGAGCCAGTTTGATTCCAAAGAAATGCCCCCAGAAACAATCTTTCAACCTCTAGAGAGACTATTTATTTTATTTTTTTAGGAATGCATTTTGTAAATCACTCAGGTGATGGCAAGTTTATGTATTTGGATGGCAAATTTATGTTGCACTATTAGTTTCAAGGAAATCCAATTGAGTGTGTGGATTTTGGACTCTTGACCTTTAAGCAGAATGAGTTTTTTGAAGAAGTGTGAAGTAACCTGTTAATCTCCATGAGGTATACTCTGCTGAATGAAAATGCCCTCTGCAAAGACACAGAAGATGTGAGGGGTGTGAACTCCTGCATTCATCTCAGTCAATGGTGTCTCCCTTCCCAACCTGTTGCCAGTGCTTGGGACACTGTGCTAAGCACTGATCCTGTGCATTTTCAGTCCTGGACTCTGGGTTTTTGCAGAAGCTACCGGGAAGGTAGAAAGGGCTGCCCTACTGGTGGCTCCTATGAGAAATGACAGTCACCACCCTCACTAGTTGGGACTCAGAGCAAGAGTTGCCCAGGTAGTGTTGAGGTCAGGAAAGAGAGAGGGAGGAGAGGAAGGTGTTCATTTTTTTGCCTTGGACCTCGGTAAGGTCGGGAGCACGGCCATGTCACTCCAAGTCCTATCCATCTTCTCTTCCCCTGCCACACCACCACCCTTTCCCCAGACCTCCTCTGCCCCCCTTCCGAACTTCCTCCTGGCACACGTGTTATTTATTTAGCTTCGGTGCCATTTGAGCTTTCTGCTCTGCTGGTTTGATTTCTCTCAAACTGCAAGCTCCTTTGACAGAGGCAGACTGACAACATACCTCACTCTTTATCCTTTTTTTTCCCCCCTTTTTCTGTCAATGGTCGGGTTTGAACTGACATTGGCTGGTTGTAGGTCAGGTTCAAAGGCATCAAGAACTGTCTGAACAGTTCCCTTGAGCTATCAGCTCGTGTGAAAATGAGTAGTCTAGAAAACCTCTGTGACTACACAGAGTAATCCACTTTATGGTGGAGCTCCTATGGTTGGCAGATTTCTCTTTTAATATGAGGTTTCCCATATTTTAACTTGAAATCCTGTGGTAAAGGACAGGCTTACTAATGTCCCTGGTATGTTTTCAATAAAGAATGTAGATTTCTAGCCTGAAATATGGAAAAGCGTCTCACCCTTTTCTTCACAGTTTCCTTGATTGTTTTAAAGCTTTTACCTTGCCCTGCAAACAGACATGGTTATAAGGTGGCAACAGGGAAGAGTGGGTACATGAATGATAAGTGGGAAGCTGCACAGAGGAGAAGTGCTGCAGCAGTGGGGTGGGAAAATCCTGTATTTTAAAAATGCCAATTTTGAGGACACTACTTCCCATTTTATTTCTCAAAAGTTAATAGATGTCATAGAGCAGCTTGTGTGTGTGTTAAGTGATTAAAACCCAGAAGGAACTTTTAAAGGCTCAGGAGCAGAGTGTCCCCATGTGTCGTAAGATGAACCAGCGGGGAAAACGACCAGCCTGGCTACATAGGGAGCTTCTGGTGGAATTTAGTAGAAAGAGGAGAGTCTACCACCTTTGGAAGAAGGGGCAGGCTACTCAAGAAGAGTATAGGGATTTAGTTATGTTATGTAGAAAGAACATCAGGAAGGTAAAAGCTCAGCTAGAACTCAGCCTGGCCACCGCTGCAAGAGACAACATAAAGTGTTTTTACAAATATATTAACAACAAAAAAAGAAGCAGGGAGAATCTCCATCCTTTACTGGATGCAAGGGGGAACATT
>JAVSBS010012528.1:0-34309 GCA_033124195.1 Coracias cyanogaster | reverse complement strand
AGAGCGCAGCAGAGGGGCAGGATCCCCTCCCTGCCCTGCTGCCCGCACTGCTGGGGATGCAGCCCAGGAGGACATTGGCTCCTGGGCTGTGAGCACATGCTGCCAGCTCATGTCCAGCTTTTCATCTACCAGCACACCCCGAGTCCTCCTCTGCAGGGCTGAACAGCAAACCTCCCTGTGGTGGTCTCATTGCCTGTGAGCAAAACCTGCTCAGAGCTGTGGATGTGGAGTCTTGGCAACTCTGTCATGCCCTTCTCTCCCTGGACCACCAGGAACACAGTTTGGCTCCTGGAGGAGGAGGAGGTAGTGCTTCTCTGCAAGGCTGAGTTGTTCCAGCTCTGCTCTGTACCAAAGCACCTGTACTGCCTGGGGCTACTGAGCTGGCTGGGGGTTAGTTCAATGCCAGCTCCTTTGGGCACCCATCTCTCTCTGTATCACCTGGTGACCTCTCACTGCCAAGTAGCAGAGATGAGACTTTGTTATCCTTCCATTTCTGCAAATTTTATAGTTTTTCTAGCTGGGCCTTCACACCATGGCGGTGTGCTATGAGGGGCAAAGAAAAGGCAACTGGCAGCTTCTTCCGTGCTGTCTTAGTAGAATTGTTTTGGTTGGAAGAGACCTTCAGGATCATCAAGTCCAACCATTAACCCAGCACTGCCAGGTCACCACTGAACCATGTCCCTCAGCACCACATCTCCATGTCTTTTAAATCCCTACAGGGATGGGGACTCCACCACTGCCCTGGGACAGCCTGGGCCAGGCCTTGACAACCCTTTCAGGGAAGAAATTGTTCCTCGTGTCCAACCTAAACTTTCCCTGGTGCTACTTGAGGCCATTTCCTCGTGTCCTATTGCTTGTTCCTTGGGAGAAGAGAATGCCTCCACCTTGCTACAACCTCCTTTCAGGGAGCTGTGGAGAGTGGGAATGTCTCCCCTGAGCCTCCTTTTCTCCAGGCTGAACAACCCCAGGTCCCTCAGCCGCTCCTCACAGGACTTGCTCTCTAGGCCCTTCCCCAGCTTCGTTGCCCTACTTTGGAGGCACTCCAGCCCCTTAATGTCTTTCTTGGATTGAGGGACCCTGAACTTGCTTGCGGCATCTTTTGGATGTGGGTATTATTTTGTTTCCCTTCCAGAACTGTAACCCAGAACTACCAGGGATGAACCTTCCTGTGGTCCACCACAGTGACAGTTGCGTTTTCCTCATGGCTCACCCTGAGTGACTCAGCAGTCTTTGCCGAGATGGCACAGACTGGGATTTAAGATGTTCTCCTAGTTAAGGGTTTTTTCTCCCCAAAAATGATCTTGCAGGAAGATACCTTGCCCCTCTTCGGTTGCTGATGTAAAAATCATCCATGTTCCCCAAGTATTCAACAGAGTAACTTGATTCCTTTGACTTTGTTTCATCTGCCTCTGTGACTTTGCAGATTTCTGAACTTCCTGCCATCATTCGTGACCTGGCGAACGGTTATCTGACTTGGGCTGACGTTGAGGCCAAGTATCCACAATTTGAGGGACAAGAGACTGGCAAAAAGGACACGATAGAGGAATAAAGAAAAGGACCTGAAGTAAAATCCCATCAAAATGTCCACTTTTTACTGTTCATGTTAATATGATTTAAACTTATCATGTATTATTCAAAGCTGCATTCTTTGTGCACACAGGGACTATTTGTTTTTTGGTTTGTTTTTTTTTTTTTCCTCCTCGATTGCTGCCTGAATTTAACTTTAAAAACGGAAATAATTGCAGTTCAAGTTAAAGGTGTTCCTAATAAAAACGCCATTATCTATGCCTGCTTCTCCTGTGTTCATGCAGCCTTCTACTTTCTTCAGAAATGTCTTTTTTTGCCTTTTTTGGTCTTTTTGTTTTGTTTTGTTTTCCTTCCTGCTTACAGCTGTGGGTGTTAGAGATTTATTACAGTGCCTCAAGGTGGCCGGGACCATCCACCCTGTCACCTGGATTCACATCACCTTAGACTTCTGTGCAGGAGAGTACACGTTGTTTGGCCTTGTGCTTACGGAGAAGCAACCAAGGTGTTGGTCCTCCTTTCTCACAGTGCTTCAAGCTTGTGCTCCCCTCAGATGGGCTCGGTGCTTTCTTTTGGTGTTGGCTTTCTGCAGGTGTTTTATTTCCTGTTGGTGCCAGAGAACACAGAGGGGGTGGAAATTCCTGTTCCAGTTCTTGCTCTTGCTTGGCATGGTTGGTTTGCTTGGCTGAGGGAGCCAGCAGCTAGGAGCGTGCAGCGCTGGCAGGGACGTTTTTCGTTAAATGTCTTCTGGCAGCAAGGGTGGAAATGAGACTGCCTTAAGCAGGTGGGAAGAGCTGGGTGCCCTTTGACTTCCACAGGTGCTGGAGAAATCCAAACCCGTCTGCTGCCAGTGTGCCCAGCTGCCGCTGGGAATGGCACCTTGGTGGCTGGGAAGCACTAAACCCCGCCTGACCTGGACCACGTAGGTCAGATTCTCATCCCACTGAGAAGTGAGAAGGCAAGGTCTTGTCTCCTTCCTTGCCGTTACTTCTCAGCCTGCTCACGTGTCCTCCAGCCCTTAGGGCTTTGGTGCTACCATCACAGGTGTTTATCCCTGTGCTGGAAACCTCTCCAGAGAGAAGGATAGGGAAGCATTCTCCTCCCAGCTTTTGCTTCGGTTTCAACCACTCATTTAAAGACAGGTTAGAAAACATGAGTCTTGCAGAACCTGAGATAGAAGATAAATTGGATGCCCTTGAGAGGCTCTGATGTGATGCCCTAAAAAAGTCCCAGGAGGAAGAAGCAAAGTTGGTGTTTCAAGGGGAAGAAAGTGAGCAGTGTAGCTGGAGGTTGCAGTTTACCTGTCTGCCCTTGCTCCTCTGTCCCTAATAACTCAATCTGAGGCCTGATCCCCACCTTCCTTCAGCCCTGGTGTAAATAAGGCGTCTACCAGGGCTGGCTCTGTCAGCTGCAGGTGCATAAGCCTCTTCTAGGAAGCTTTGGCTGTGGTAGAGCCTCTCGTGAGTGGGTCTGATACTCAGCGAGGAAAGGCTTTTAAAAAACAGGAATGCAGAAGAGGATGCTTGAAAGCACCGATTGATTCGTGTGACTGGAAGCTGCTTTCTCAGTGTTAGCAGCTGAAACCTTCTCCAGATTGGCGGGCAAACAGGCATTAGTCAACGTTTCTAAGTAATTACCTTCAGTTTTAGCTAAACCCCTGCAGAAGCAGATGGATCGGGGGCATTGGAGACCTGAGGCTGTTCTAGGTACCTGCAGGGTGTAAGCCATGGAGATGTGTGCCTGTGAATCCCTGCTCAGACACTCTCAGTTTCATAGAATCATAGAATGCTTTGGGTTGGAAGAGCCTTAAAGATCATTTAGTTCCAAGCCCTCTGCCGTGGGTAACTAGACCAAGTTGCTCAAAGCCCCATCCAACCTGGTCTTGAACGCTTTGAGGGATGGGGCATCCACAACCTCTCTTAGCAACCTGTTAGACAGTAAAGAACTCCTTCCTTATAAAGAATCTGAATTGACCCTCTATCTAATTCTACCACCCCTTGTCTTATCACTGCATGCCCTCATAAAAAGTTCCTGCCCATCTTCCCTGTAGGCCCCCTTCAGATACTGGAAGGCCACAGCAAGCTGTCCCTGGAGCCTTCTCTTCTCCAGGCTGAACAAGCCCAACTCTTTCAGCCTGTTCTGCTATGAGAGGTGTTGCAGCCACCTGATGGGTTTTGTGGCCATCTTCTGCATCCATCAACTCCTTGTCATCCATCTCCCCAGCCCCTACTGGTGTCTGTGCTTGAAGAGGGTCATTAAACATCCTCATACTGCCAATGAAGGCAGCGGTTTTATAGCCTTAATGTAAGACCAAATCAAAGTCTGCATCCGTAAGTGGGAAACCATCACCAGGGAACTAATTAGACAGGAAATTGTGCCTCGCCTTCACTGCTTGCCCTTCAGAGAGGGCTGTTGGCCCAGGACCCAGATGAGCCCCACAGGTGGTTTGTAAACAAAAAAAAGCATTATTTAGAATACAAACAAGCCCTGAAAACAGTTGCGCTACATTAAAGCTGTTCAAGTGGAGACCTGCCCTAAGCTAGCCACAAGCGAGGTTCTCCTGCTATTGCAGGGATGAGGATGATGATGGAGGAGGTGGGAGCTGGAGCCTTGCCAGATGGATGCTGGTGGTGGCCCTGCCCAGCGTCCCTGGGCAGCTGAGCTGCTCATCCCCTTCTTAGCTCACAGCTCATGTCTCTGAGGTGTCACCAGCACGTTCTCTTCCTCGCTGATATGCACGCGGTTTGTAGAAAGGTGCTTGCTCACCTGCGCTGCAAGCAAATAAAAAGGCTGGGATAGTTTTGAGGACCTAATTAGAAATTTTAGGACAGTCCTCACCTGGGCAGCGCAGAATTTACCGGCTGCTCCAGCAGCGCAACGCAGCAATTGGCCAGGCTCTGCTGGTGGCTGCGCCGGTTCCTGGGAGCTGCACCCATCAGCCAGGGGGTACCGAGTAACCGGGTGCTGTGACTGGCCGCCACTCGACCACACGGTGATCTTCGAACTCCTTCAGACCGCCAAAAAACATCTCAGAGGGAGCTAGCTGAGGCCACTGTGCCTAAATTCCCCCAGGAGGACCCTGCCCTTTGCCTGCTGGTGCTCCGAGGAGCTGATGGGAGCTGAGCAGGGAGCACCCTTCAGTGATCAGCACCCGCTTCCCAGAAGAGGGTGCTGTCAGGCAGAGAATAGCACAAGGAAGGTATCCAGACCCTGGAACCGTCGGCTTGATTTTCAACTCTCTTCTGCATGTTCCAGTTGTGCTGCAGCCCTGGTCCTCCAGCATCTGCGTTGCTCTGATGCTCTGTGTTAATATAATGGCTGGGAAATGCTGTTGCAGCCTGGATTTTAATGCAAGCGAGACAACAATCCTAAGAAAGTCTTAGAAATGCAGTTCATAGTTGTTCATCGCCAGGGGACTGCAGAGCTGGGGCCTAAGGGTGAGGTCTGGATCCCCCTGCCATGAGTTTATGGAGTTGGGGGCGTCCGTCTGATGAGATGTGATTATTTACAGCACAGATGGTGGTTGCCTCCCAGGCAGCCTCTGTGATCAGCAGAGCCTGAGTCTTAAGTCTCAGTCTTAAGTGAGCGTTGCAAAGAGATGTCCCGAAAATGCTGGGTTTGCTCTGCTGGCGGAGGGGGACACGGGGCAGAGGAGCACGGACAACACCTGAATGTAGCAGTGTGAATCCTGCCTAGCCGGCACGTTGCAAAAATCCCCCTGATCAAAAAAACCGACCAAACAAAAGCTGAAGGTGACAGGCTTGTCCTAACAAAGACGGCTCCAACGGATGTACTTTGGAAATTCAGCTTAAACCTTTTTGATTCCTATCTTCGCTGTGACCTGCAATTCACCTTCTGCGCCAGGTAGGCAGAGTTAAGTATTTATAAGCAGGGGCTGCTGAACTTCAATCTAACTCGGCATCGCTCTGCCACGCTCATTTCCATGTTCCTATCCGAGCTGATCATGTAACACTCCACTCTCTGCTGTAATCTGCAGCTAGCTCCCCGGCAAGGGGATGGGAGAACATTGCTCCTTCGTTTCATAAAGCTGCAAGAAATGAAACGCGCTGGCAAAGCCCACTGGTCCTTCCTAGGTGAGATCTCAGCTTGCGTCACCAGGACTCTGGCTCTGGATTTAGCACTTAGGGTTAGCCCCATGTTTAGGAAGCGTGTGAAGAAGGGGTGTAGAAAAGGAAGGTTTATTTTACTCTTCTAGTACAAGAAGTGGTGAATGATCAAGAAAATTGGCAGGTGACAGCTTTGAAACAGGTACTCGAAGGAAAGATCCCTGTGTGTTTGTGCAGGTCTTCCTCCCTTTGTGTCCTGTCTTGGCAGCTGTCTGGTCTGTGAAGACTCGGAGGCATGGTGAGATCCAGAGCTCTAATCACTTGTTTTCCCAGCGGTCAGCACACAAATCATCCCACACAAGCTGAATCCATCTGTGCCAACCTTGTGCTGATACAGGGCTAAGAGCAGCGTTTCGGCCAACTGACCTGTAACGGGGTTAAACAGGCGCTGCTTTAGACCAGGCCTCGACATCTTCATCTGTACATTGATGAGAAATGCAGCTGCTTTGCAGCAAGAAAAGCAAGAAACCCTCAGCAGCTATTCACCAAAACTCAAAGTAATCTTGTCAGGGACTTTCCTTTTTTTTGGTTCCCAGTGTGAGAGTAAAGCAAAGCTCTGCTCTTCCTTCATGGGCTTCGTGTTGGTGAGAGGGGTATTTACGTGAGGCGTGTTGAACAGGAGCCCAGGAACAAGGATTCCTGATCCTCACCCAGGTAAAGAATTCCATCTTTACGAGCGTTGGTTTCCTCCAGCGTTAGGCAGCAATAGCAGGAGTGTCTGGAAAGTGCCTTTAGAGCTAGTTATACTGGTGGGTGTTTGCTACCCCTCCCACTACTCCCAGCAGGGTCTGGCTGTGGTCCCGCACTGGTTTGCGCTCATCCAGTAGGAAACTCTCAATTGCATCGTTCTCAGAAGCTATAAAGAAAGAGCAAAGGTCTCAGTCCCCCCGCCCTTTGCTATTCATCTCCCCTTTTCTATTAATCCCTCCTCTGGTCAGGAGCCCCTCGGTAATTTTCCAAATCCCACAACGCCATTTGCAAAAATATAACGATGAGAAGAAAAGCCTGTGATTGAATTTCTGCCTCTTGGGGGAAATCAGATATGAAATAATAAATATATATGATATCCTCTGGGCAAAACCCTGCTGGTCACTAATACCTACAGATTAATTGTACTAATCCAGTGTGATCAAGGGAAGATGGTTGGCTACTTGGCACTATTTTGGTCCCTCGCTTATGAAGCTCCATCCCCGTGTTTGAAAGAAAAGTCTTTACATAACCGTAATCACTCAGATAAGAAAAGGACTAAACTGTCCCGAAACATTTTATCTTCTGCACAGATGCTGCCTATGAATTTTGACTTGATTAAATAACACGGCAACATAATATTTTGTTCTGAACAACAAATGTCCCTCTGTGGGAGGGAAGGAGCAAGTCTGCTCTCTCCACCGCCTGCCTGGTGCGAACAGAAATGGGGATGGATGGAGGTTGGAGGATCTGGCAATTCACCTGGTTGGGGAGAGTTGCTCAGAAAGTAGCTAAGGGACACAGGAGAAAAACATCCCCTTGTGTCACTGAATGGCCTGTGACATATGTCTGGCTCAGAGAGGTCCCCAAACCTGTAGCCTGGGTACCATCACAAGCCACAAAGAAAAAATAAGGTCTGGAGTAAAGCACAGGAGAGGAACAGGAGTGCCTGGGCATCACCTGAGTCCACCCCCAGGGGATTTGTGAAATGAAAGGGGTTTGTATCTTTTCCACCATTCCTACTTCCCACTTCTTACAAAAATTGTCTTCTTGTGTCCCTTGAAGCAAGACACTGGGCTGGCACAGAGAAGCGTGGTTTTGGGATGCTCATGATGTGAAGTGTGAACATGGACAAGGGAGGTCTCGTTCTTCCCTGCCCCGCTGCTCCGTCCCCATTGATGAGCTCCTGTCTGCAAAACAATGATCACCAGCAAACAGTAACGATCTGAGCAGGAGACAACCAGGATGCTCCAAATGCTTGAAGACAAGATTTCTCAACAGCCACAGTCTTCACCTGTGTTTTGCCTCTGCTTACGACTGATTCACACCAAGGTGAGCAAGGACCTGGCAGGTACTTTTCCAAATGTTCACAGAGAGACTTGGAAAGTTAAGTTCCTTGTTGGTGATTCCTACAGCAAAAACTCAGGGTCACACAACCCCCTTTCAGACCTACCATGGGATGAAGGGTTAAATCAGGATGAGGATGCTCTTTCCCTGGGCCCAGGTGGATGCTTCCATCCCAAGCCCTTGCCTCTCCCACTTCCATCCCATTTGGGAGTCCAACAGCATTAGAGCACAGGGATTTTTAGTGCATCATTTTATTAGAAAAATAGAGGCGAACTATGGGCAAATCAGAGGAAATACAGAAAAAAAATTAGGGGAAAGAGGCAAATCCATCATTGGAGGGTCCCATACAGCAGAAGCGTGCTGGGATGTGATACTAAAAAGAAGGACAACTGCGAAATGTAATTTATTTTTTGTTTTGTAAAAAAGAAACATAGAGAAGAACATCAAATAACTTTGGATCATACGTTAATGTTTCAGTGGGTGTTCACAACTTCTGCTAGTTCCTCCATCTCCTGTATGGCTCCCTTCTGCCTACCAATAAATAAAAACAAAGTCATTAAAAATACACCCTGGAAACCATGCTTTTCCTCTGTGTGGATTATACCAGCCTTTCCACAACCCTGTCTGCCCTAGCTCGCTCCCTTGGGAAGCCACATGCAGCCAGGACCGTTTGCAGGCAGAGCTTCATCAGCCTGGTGCAGCACAACAAACAATTGAACCAATTCTGAGCCCAGCTCCCCTTTGCAGCCCACATAGATGTAGCCAGTAGAGTCAATGAAGTCATGGAGTTTCATCCTGGGGTGGACATCTGACTAGGGCACAAAAACCACTTTGTCCGCCTCTTTCTTTCTCTCTGAGTTTAAGCAGGGGATGACCAGCTCAGATGTTTACATCTGGGGTCCTCAGCACAAGAAAGACATGGACCTGTTGGAGTGGGGCCAGAGGAGGCCCCAGCAATGATGTGAGGGCTGGAAGCCCTCTGCTGTGAGGCCAGGCTGAGAGAGTTGGGGTTGTTCAGCCTGGAGAAGAGAAGGCTCCAAGGAGACCTTCTTGTACTTAAAGGGGCCTATCAGAGAGATGGGGACAATCTTCTGAGCAGGACCTGTTGCAACAGAACAAGGGGTGATGGTTTTAAATTCAAAGATGGTAGATTTAGACTAGATAGAAGGAAGAATTTTTTTACACTGAGCATGGTGAGACCCTGGCTCAGGTTGCCCAGGAAGCTGGTAGAAGTCCCATCCCTGGAAGCATTCCAGATCAGGTTGCCTGGGGCTCTGAGCTACCTGCTCTAGCTGAAGATGTCCCTGCTCACTGCGGGGAGGTTGGACTAGATGACTTTGAAAGGCCTCTTCCAAACCAGAACATTCCATGATTTTATGATCTGTGCTGTAGAGACATGAATTCAGGTGAGATTAAAGCCAGCACCAGAGCATGATGGACCCACAACCACTGAGAGAGGGAAAAATAGATATACTCCAAATTTGTTTTATATTCTTACTTGGCATTGGGAAGGCTTGCAGGTGAGAGATTTTCTTAGACTAAGAATTCATCTTCATTCACCCCATGGCCGCCAAACTTTTCTAGAAAGCCAATGGGAAACTGCCCAACCACAGCTCATAAACACAGAGCTGCTCCTGTTCCCCGAAGGAGGGTCTGACCGGGCCATGCTCATGCTCTACTATTTGTCCTCTTGGGTTTTATTTGAAAGACGCTTCAGCAAAGCTTTTTCTTCTTGTGTCCGTGCTCCAGTAACGTGGTCTGTTGCTCATCACTCACAGTTGCCCTGGGTGGAAAAGTGGTCACTTAATCAGGGCAGAAGTTTTGCCATGTGATGTGTGTCGCTGCTTTCCGCCCATCCCCAGCCCAGGTTTAGTTGATGCGCCACGGGATGATTAGCAAGACGTCACGTGAGTCGAAGAAACCGGGATGAGTTAGAAAAGGGGCGCTGGATAATTTATTCCTTGCTGTCATTTAATTCCTGAGAGAAAATCCCCAAACCGGGGACAAGGCGGGGGCAACGGGTCCGCGAGGGCTGAGCCTACGCACCAGCTCCGTGGCTCTTGCAGAAATAGGGCAGAGCTGTGCAAAGATTACTGGAGCAAGAACATATTTCTCAGAAAAAAAGCAAGCTTAAAAGGCTACGAAGCCTTCAGGAAGCAGCAGTCGTCCACCACGGCCTTTTTTTCCAGTGAATGATTTAATTCCCTGCTTTTCATGGAAAAGTTCAGCATGCTGTTATCACGATCTGTTACCAAGTCTACCTATTTGGGGCTGATGAATTTACCACCAGCGCAGCAAATGGAGGGGAAAAAAAAAGACTGAAATAACAGAAATGCTGAAGGCAATCTTCAAAATCAAACAGATCTACTGGGAGGGTGGGAGGGGGAAGACTAAAATGAAAATGACCCTTGATGTTGTGTAACTATCTGCTTGGCTCCTCTGGTGACCACACAGGGTTTGAACAGAAGGCGCCCCAGCATTTGCAAGCTAATAGTGGTGTTATCGATCCTTCCCTCGGCTCCTGCCGTCGCTTCATGCCACCAGAGATCTTCGCTGAGGTTAATGGCAGGATGTCAATGTGATGGTTGGGATGGAGAGCGGCAGGGGCTGTGCTGGGGGAGGGAGCGCAGGGTGCACCTTGGAGCCAGCAGCAGTGAGGGCTGGAAAAAGCATGGAGGGGAGGGGATGGTTCCACACCGGGTAATTTTAGTGAGGGGAAGCTGCTGGAGCTCCAAAGGCATGGGCAGGTGCTGAAAGTTAGCATTGGATGGCCGTGGTGTTGTGCCTCATTGCCTTTGTGCTACTTTGAAAGCAAAATCAGGTGGCAGTGGGAGGGTGGAGGGCGCTGCTCTGGGCGTGGGAAGCACCCATCTCTGGGGAGGGGGTGATGAACCCTCTTCATGCTGTCACTGAAGCGACCTCTGGCAGTAACATCCAGGATGGAAGAGCAACTGAACTCCCTCAGCAAGTCTGAAGTGGCGCTTTAGGTGATTGTCCTGCAAAGCCCTTCCTTCTCCCCTCAAACCACTCTGAAGAGCAAGTTGGCTTGGCCAGGTGGTCTTGGAGATTCACCTTAAAGGTAGCCTCCTCATCACTAAGCTGGGTCAGAGGGGTCCTGTGGGACAATGCAGCCCATAAGGCCAGAGGCTCTCCACCAGAAGTGGGAGTGCTCATCTGAATCCGTGGTGGGAACAGCCTCTGCTAGCCCTCAACTCTACCTAGGGTGGTGGGGCTCTGGGAGCAACCTAATGCCTCCTTTTCTTGGCAGAGCAAAACCACAGGTTTGCTGGTGCCACACTGTGGTCATGGCTGCAAACATATGACACAGAGGACAGTTGTAGAGGGTTTCTCCCTACCTCAGTGCAGCTGTACATGGCACAGACCAGCAATCTCCAGGTTTAGGAGCCACATCTTGGCATTGCAACTGAGCACATGGTGCCAGCTGCTCTGAAACCGTGGCTGTGTAATGAATGCCCTCAACTCCATAATACCTATGCCCAGGGATTATCTTGCACAATCAACCCATACTTGACACTATTTTAAACTAGGAAACATAATGCCTTCATAGAAACCCTGCCTTCGCTCCCAGCCAGGGCTCTTACTCTCCAACTAGGCCATGTGGGTGGGTGCTTGCCCTCCACAAGGAACATTACTGACCTCAGTGGCCCTTCCCCAGGTGCCAGCAGGGTCCTCATCACAGAGTCCTTTGGCCATGACATCCTCCCTTATTTCTGGCTGCAGTTTTTCCACGGTAACAGGCCCTGTGATGCTCCACATGTCTGCAGGATGGCTGGTGCTGGTGTCAGGTGCTGGAAGGCTTGGGACCAGCAATGGTTTGCTGTGACTGCTGGCAGGAGGTCGGTGATGGCAAGCCTCATAATGTTTGGTGAGATTTTTTATCCTTTCTTTTTTTAAAAAAAAAAAAAAGCTCAAGCTCTTGGAGTCATGTCAATATCAGATTTCATTTACTTGCTTTAAAAAAATGAGCTTTTCAGCCCTTCTGATAGCAAAAAACCCCCACCTTCTTGAAATCAAGATTCTTATATAAGATACAAAAAAAGAAGCCAAAATATGTATTTATATCCCTCCCTTGCCCCCAGTTTTCACATTATGTCAGCCAGTTTTGACTGAGGTTTGATTCAGGGATTGCTATGTGGTGAACTCCAGATCCTCCCAGATTTTTCACTCATGGTTTTCACCAAATACTCTGAGGTGTTTCCACAGGAGCAGCTCCCACAGGACTGTGGACCTTGATGGTGGATGCACTATCCCCATCCCCAAGGTAGCAAGCATTAGCCCTTCTCTCCTTGAGTGCTTGATCCATGCCATCATGGGACCTGTAGGACCTCACAGTGATCAGCATCAGCCTCTGTTTTCACCACAACGATGAGGCTGCTGTGGTCACTTATCAGCTCTGGTGAGATATAGCTGGTTGCCAGGTCCTCAGGAGGCTCCTCTCCCTCATCAGGAGGGCTTTGCTTCTTGCAGTCACTCCTCTGGTGTCTCTTCAAATGTCCAATGGTGGTGTAGTTTTGCCCACAGTCAGAGCACATAAATGAGTCCTGGTGGATGTGAGGGAGTTGATGCTTCACAAGGTTTACCTTCACTGAGAAGGTTTTGCTGCGCTGAGGGCACGGCAAGGGTGTCTCTCCTCTGTGGACCTTCTGGTGGGTAATCAAGATCTCCTTCTTCTTGAAGTCTTTCCCATACATGGCACACATGAATGGCCAGTCCTCAGCATGGGAAGAATGTGGAGCCAGAGCTGGGCTCTCTTGGGAAAGATCTGCCCCCACTTGATGCGGTGGTTGGGTGAAGAGGGCCATCTCCTTCTGGAAACCTCTCCTGCAGACAACACAGGAGAAGGGTCACTTTTCACCCCAGGATACAAGGGGAACTGGGGCTGGTGGTGGCTCATGCTCCTGCGTGTGGACCCACTGGTGGGTGGTGAGGGCAACCTTCTGAGTGAAGGCTCGGCCACAGGCAGCACAGGGGAAGGGACGCTCTCCAGTGTGGATGTGGTGATGGTCAGCCAGCTGGGCCTGATGGGCAAAGCCCTTCCCACACTCATTGCAGGAGAAGAGACGCTTGCCAACAGGAAGTCACCGACAGGGGACAGCTGGGCTCTCCTTGTCTTTGTCAGCCACTTTGGCGTTGGCATTGACATTGGCATCAGTGTCAACATTGGTGTTGGTGTTGACCCTGATGTCTTCACTGGCACACTAATGGACATGGCAGTGCTTGACCAAGGTGGTCTTCTGATGGAAGCCCTTGCCAGAGGTGGTGCAGAAGAAGGGCCAGTTGCTGGTGCGGAGGCACCTGTGGATAGTGAGGTGTGACTTGTCACCAAAGCACTTGACACAGTCACCACAGAGGCAGGGCTGCTTACTGGTGTGGGCACACTGGTGGGTCACCAGCTGGGTGCACTGGGCAAAGCGCTTGTCACATTCCTTACACCCAGAGGGCTTCTCCCTGGTGTGGGTCTGCTCATGCTTGGTCAGCTCCACCCTTGACGCAAGCCCCGCAGTAGTGACCTTGGTATGAGCCTGATGGTGGTTGGCCAGGTTGCCCTTCTTGGTGAATATCTTTCCATGATGTCCACAGGTGTGGGTACCACCAAGGGTGGTGGTGCGCTGCCCATGCTCTGCAGTACTGGGGATCTTGGCAGTGGGCTATGAGGCAGATCTTCTGTCTGGAGTGCTTTCCACCGGTGGTGCAGGTGTGAGGGTCTTGCTGGAGATGGTGGCCCTGGTGGCGCTGCAGCATCTCCCTCTTGCTGCCAAAGTGGTCCCCGCAGGCTTTGCAGACACAGGCATCTGTCTGCTCATGGGTTTGCTGATGCTGGGCAAGGCAGGTCTTCTGCCAGAAGCACCACCCACACATAGGGCAGGGGTAGGGCTCCTCCCCAGTGTGAATCCTCTGGAGAGCAGAGATTTTTCTATGACCTTGTTCAGAAAATCTGCAGGTAAGGACTAGTCAGAAGCTTTGGTCCTTTGATGAAGATCTCTCACCTTTGCTTTGTTCCAGGACAAGAAATCAGTTTCAAGGGAGGGACTGTACTTTGGATCAGGAGATGGAGGCAGTGGCTCCAAGTGTGCAGTTCAGCTTGATAACCTGGTCCCATCTGGCTGCATCGCCTTGGACCTGGATGGAGATGAGCAGTAGCTAAGGTGGTGGTGGTAAGTAAATACTCATTCCCTGTTGGAGGCTGATAGTCGAAAGTGAACAGATAAAGCGTGTGTGGAAGTATGTGATACTGAGTGTCCTGTTGCTCACCCAGTTTTCACCCTGGTCTTTTTCCTCTCCTCACTCCCCATCTGTGGGGACACCAGGCTCCCTGCGGCCTGGGATTCTTGAAGAAGTTCTCATGGGAACGATCACATTCTCAAGGGTGAGTAAACATCCCAGGGCAGTTATGTTGGAGCAGATGTTTGCTCGAGGGCCAAAGACCCTCCCATTCCCACCATACCAGAACATGCTGAGCGCCAATCAGCTCCATGCATCCCATCGAAGCACGAAATACACACTCTTGCGCAAGTGCTCCCCAACACAGCCTGTCTCCATCTCTTCTCCAGATGGGCCGTGCTGAGTGCTGGAGACAGAACTGATATGAGATGATAAACACAGAGAGACAATGAGTCGATGAGGTGATCGAAAGAAGTCCCACAGCCAAATTGCTCCTGAAATCCACAGAAACAATGTGGAAACAGGACAGAAATCGTCTCAAGACAAGCCTTACCTGTCCCACAGTGCAAGACCAGAAAATTTATTTTTAAAAGTCATCAGAGTTTGGATCTCTCTTTGTTAATATAATTTTTGTTCTGATTTAACTCTACTAGTTTCAGCTTGACGATGTTGAATTTACTGGTTAGGCCTGAAGGCAAAATCAGACCTTGTGGGCATCCTTTTCACTTGGTGACAGACACTGCTCAGTGAATGCTTACAGGTGTGGTTTCCTGCATAAAATCTGTGCAGTGGAAAGGATGAAGGCTATTTTGCTACATGGGGGGTGAGGATTTGGCCTTATCCAATCCCTAGATAAATCATGTTTTTTTCTCAAAGGGCTGGGATTATTTCATGGTCCAACACAACTATCAGCAGCAGACACCAGAGCTGGCAGCCCAAACTGTCTGCAAGGCATGTCTTTGGAGGTGCCCTAGATAAAGTCACAGTGTAATGTCCCAGGAAGAGCCTGGAGGCACCCAAGGAAGACTCCCTCACTTCAAGCACTGTGCTCTCACAGGTGGGACACTGAGGGTGGAGTTTAGCTCATGGATGAAAACACCCATACTTAGGATGTTGTTTCAGTTTCTCACACCGTGGTGTCTGGTGTCATTTGAGATGCCCTAAGATGCCCTTCCTGGCCTCCAGTTGCTCATCCAGAAAGGTCAAGGCCTTCTGTAAGGTCCATGTCCTTCTAGCCCTATGCAGACACCTTAGGGCACTTCACATGGTACCTATGTGTGGGTCACTGGTTGGAGCCGTGAGGTCAGTGTGTAGTGATCTGAGGTCTCAGCATACTCAATGGAGAGGTGGTCAACATAGTCAGCACAGCCCAGAGGGCTCTTCACCAGCTTCATCCATTTGGTACGCATCTTGCCCTGGCATTGTTCACCTGTTGCATTGTGGGTAGAATGTAGAAAAAGCCAAAACAGAACAGAAAAGAGGCTCACTTTGTTTCCTTTTTTCTTTAAATACTTTATTTAAGGAGGTATTACAAACTATCAGCCCTGATTTTCCCCAGAAGCTAGGACACCCACACTGGCCATGGTCAACGGTGGAAGATCCAGTGATATCTAGGAAAGCTACTGACATTGATTCACTGCCCTGTATATGTGCAGGGACACAAGAACACAACTGGCAAACCTCCCATACCCGTTCCTCTTGCTGGTAAAAATCCCTACAGCCCTATGCTAGGCTAACGAAAAGGAAGTGGCAGCCATCTGGTGACTTCTTTCTCCTCACTGAAGGTCTTTGTTGGACCTCTTCCCTTCAGCAAGCCTAACAGAGCCTGTTTTGCTTTGCTAGCTTGGCTCAGCCATATTCTTCCCAAGGAACATATAGTGAAGCGTCTACCCACCATTATGGTCCAGACCCATATTTCTAACTAGGGTGTCCCTTAGATGACCATAGAACATCCTAAACTTGTTGTTTTCCCCTATATGTCTGCTTTTCTGTCCCAGAAATGAACCTCCTCCAGGTCAGAGGGATTTGAGCAGAAGCTTCCTATCAACCACTTTGACTATGGTTTATAGGTGAGGGGACAGAAGTACACTCCCTCTAAAGCTGTCACACCTTGCTTTGCTGTTTGAAATCATGTCCTGGGCCTGACGATATCCAAAGATGAAGGAGTTTAAACACCAAAATCACTCTGTGCTTTTGGGGTTTGGCAGCTGTGCTCAGCTTGTGCTTGAGTCACCACAACAAAGTACCTCAACACAATGGTGTCCAAGTAGCTGGTAAAGGTGAAGCTCAAGGACATATTGTCCTGTCCCTTTCCTTCTCTCCATGCCTCAGTTTCCCTGCCTAGAGAGGCAACCACTCCAGAGTAGACTGTGCAGACAAGCAGCATCTTGGGTCTAAGGTGTTACAGCAGGTAGTTGCCCAAAGACTTTCAGATGTCTCCAAGAGGATGCCATCTGCAACATGTCCTAGGAGAACAAAGCGGTGTCTGCCTTGAGGATGGGGAGGGGGCTTCTTTCCCTGCATGAAACCAGAGAGCCAGAGCTACTATTTCACCGTGGAACATTTTTCCACTTGCCTCTTGGACTTTATGTATTATAGCAACACAACAAACCCCAATATGCGTCTTCGCTCTGCAGTGCCCAGGTGGCCAGGTAGCAGTGCTGCAGAGAAATCTTGAGGAGCAGCTCAGGGCATTGTGAATTCCCTCCACATCTCCACTTCACCAGGGACTTCCAAGACACAAAGATCCATCTGAGTAGGGAACACTCAAACAAAATCATTAGCAGGGAGCAATAAAGACTGCTCAACTGTCCATGCTTTCAAGTAGCTGCACAGTCTCCTCTACACCAGGGAGAGGAAGGGAAAACATCCCAACAGGGAAATAGTTTCCAGTTCTCTAGTCTATAAAGACTGTTTCAACTATTCCTTCTGCTCGGTTTCAATTCTGTAAATCATGCCCAATGAAGTCAATATCCTGCCAAGAGCTTCACAGTAACAGGTAGGGAAGCAGGTGGCTGAGAACCAGCACCAGTGTCGCTCAAGCTGGTGAAGTCATGACATCTCTGAGACTTGTGGTGGCAAAGCCACCTGCTCATCAGAGATGTAAAGCTTGATACTAAGAAAAGCCATTCTCACATCCACGCAGTGGAGTTGTGGTGGCACAAACCAGAATGCAATCTGCTGGCCTCTGGCCTAGCTTTGGAAAAACCATCATTGATTTTACATAACTTACTTTGAGGGACCTGACTGAAGCCAATCAGGAAGCCTGGTTTGGGGCATTCAAGGCTTAAGCCCCTAGTCTGGCTGGCAGTAGTTTATCCTAAATCTCTACCATCCAGTTGACTAGAGTCCATCAGCCCAGTAGGATCAGGGTGTGGATCAGAGCTACATGAGGGAGAAGAAGAGAGTTGGCCCTTGCTTTAGACCATTTCCTAGATGGGAGAGGTTCCCTTCGTCTTTCTCAGAAACATAGTAATGTAATAAAAATAAATTCTGCCTGCTCCTCCTGGCTATATATTGCCCACCCAAGACAATTTTGGCATCCACAACTTTAGCAGGATTTAGAGGTACAAGCATACCATTATAAAGGATGCCAAGCTCTTACCCCTCCATCCCCAAGTGCTCTAAGGAGGCTTGGCTCTCCAGCCCCATCTCACAGCAGTGAGCAGGTGATATCCTAAGGGTTGTACTCTAAAAACAGGTGGAGAGGACCAGTTTCCATCAGTGCTCTACAGCCTCTATCTCACTGTCCCCTCAGGTTGATCTCCTCACCCCCAGATACTGAATACATAAGGCCAGCAGAGTTTGTCTCCATCCCTTCCCTTTCCCAAAGGACTTTCCCCCAGCAGCAGGCACCAGACCTGCTCAGCTCTCCTCTTCACTCTTCATGTGGACCAGAACTGTCTGCTCAGTGTTGTGCTGTCCACCACGAGTCCTTGTGGCCTCCCCTGGTTTTGCGCAGGGAGCAGTTCCTGCCCGTGCATGGATTTTCTGGTGCCTCCTCAGGTACTTCTTCAGCCGGTAGCGCTTCCCACAGACCCCACATTTGTAGGCCCCACCTCGGGAATGGAGCAGCTGGTGTTTAATAAGGTGGCGCTTCTGAGGGAAGCATTTCCCACACTTGGTGCACTTGCAAGGCCCCATTCGGACATGGATTGTTTGGTGACGGAAGAGGTTGGCCTTCTGGTTGAAGGTCTTCTCACACTCAGGGCACTGGTAGGGCTCCTCCTTGGTGTGGATCCTCTGGTGCCGAACCAGATTTGACCGCTGGGTGAAGCTCTTCCCACACTCAGTGCATTTGAAGGGCTCGCTCATGTGGACTCGCTGGTGGCGGATCAGCTTGCGGTTCATGCGGAAGCTCTCTCCGCACTCACTGCACTTGTACGGCCCCTCGCTGGTGTGAATCTTCCTGTGTCTGGTCAGGTTCGATTTCTGATTGAAACTCTTCCCGCACTCAGGACAGGGGAATGTCCGTTCACCTTTGGGAGCTCCTTTTGCTGAGGGATCTTTTTTGGATGTGGATTTCTCCCAGTTCTCCGGCATCCCCTCTTTGGTGGACTGATAGCATTTCTTCTGCTTCCTCTCTGGGCTCTGGATTTCCTGGTGGTTGGCCTCCACACCAGGCTCCCTTTTAATTTGGATCCTCTGGATACCACTGAGGTTTGGCTTCTGCCCATAATGCCTTTCAAACTCAATCCTTTCCTGAGGTTCTTCCTTCACATGGAGCACCTGGTAACTGGCTATAGGATCTTTCTGTTCATCCTGCCCATCAGCCTCTTCTTCCTTTTTAAGCTGTCTCCCCTGTAAAGCCATCAGTGAGACCTTTCCATAGTCTGGGTTTTCTGGTGGCTCTTCCTTGATGTAAAGTTTCTGGCAGGCTATTGCAGTAATGTTTGCTGTGTCATCACTGAGTGGCTCTGGTTCCTCCTTCATTTGAATTTTCCAAGGAGGGATTTTTGGATTAGATGGGTTTCTAGGTATGCTACACCCCTGGGCTACATCTCCTTCATGGGACATATTCTCCAACATATTCTCCTCTGACCTGAAGGCAAAATCAGGCTCCTCTTTAATCTGGACAACCTGGAGAGACATACCATTGATGTGTCCCTTTTGCTTAGCGTGGTTCCTCTGGTGGACATTGAAATACCGCTTGGTGCTCAGGCTCTTCCCACACTCTGTACAAATGAAAGGACCCCCACGGAGATGTATCTTCTGGTGGGCTAGCAGTGTGGCACTTTGCCCAAAGCACCTACTGCAGTCAGGGCATTTGAAGGGCTTCTCCCTCTTGTGGATCTCTCTGTGGGCAGTGAGGGTCCCCTTCTTCACAAAGCTCTTCCCACACTCAGAGCAGGCAAATGGCCTCTTCTCGGTGTGTGTCCTCATGTGGATGTTGAAGTAGATCTTGGTGCTCAGGCTCTTGCCACAGTGGGTGCAGAGGTAGGGACCACCCTTAGCATGTGTCTTCTGGTGGGCGGCCAGGCATATCTCCAAGCGGAAGCATCGTCCGCACTCCCCGCAGCAGAAAGGCCTCTCTCCTGTGTGGATGCTCTGGTGGGTTGTGAGGTGGCCCTGCGTGGTGAAGCGTCTTCCACACTCCCCACAAGTGAAGAGCTCATCTGCCGTGTGGATCCGCTGGTGTCTCTTCAGGTTCCCCTTCTTGCTGAAGGATTTGCCACACTCCTGACACGGATGGGTCTTTAGCACCATGTGCTTAACCAAGTCCTTCATGGCGGTGATGTCTTGCACCCAGTGATGCGTGGTGGGGCTGCCAAGCAACCAGCAGGTACAAAAAAGCTGCAACGTTATAGCAGTGGACTATCTGGTAGGATACAAAAACTATCTTATCAAAGTGTAGCTTAATGGATGCACTTTATTCCCCACAAGGGAAAGGGTCCTGCTGCTGTACACCAGCTCTGGGTCAACAAGGAGTGTGTGGTCTTCCTCATTTCTCAGCCTCCTTCCACCTCAGCTTGCAGATGCAATGTTTGTAACTCCATCTCCTGCCTCCTCTGATGTCCTGGAGAGGTTTCCCTGGCACTTCTGGGGACTCAGATTGCCAGACTGAAAAATTAAAGGGAAAATTATTAAGTCATTATTTCTTTTCCACCTGCCTGTGTCCGCTATGTAAACGCAATGGGTGGCACTTTGGCTGCTCCATGGGAAGCTGAACCTGAGACCTTTGAAGCCACAGGCTCATCTGAACTCCAACAGGGAGAGGAGGAACTGACTGATTTCCTCTGGTGAAGGGGGCATCTATGATGTTCCCGCTGCTGCAATGACACTAAGGTTTTGGCTCTACTATTGCTGCACTAGTGATTTACTCTCAGAACAGTCCTCTGGCCTCTTACCAAGAGGATTTGTAAGTAAATAAGTCAATTAATCAGCACACTTTGCAGTAATTGTTGTAATTGGTCTAATTTTTGAGGAGTGACGGTGCAGCAACCAAAATCCCCAAAACCTAGAAGAAAACCAACTCGGCACCATTTGCAAACTGGGGTGGGCGGCTTTGTGCTGGCAGACCTCTGTGCACAGGAAAAGACAGGTCAGTGGTGTCCTCAGTGGGCATCTGGAGAAGTGAGACATGGAAACCTGAAGTGACTTTGTCCTTTTCAAGACTATTCAACCGATATCAGGGTCTGAGTCCTATGTATTTCCAGTAGAAACAGAACCAAATCAGGGCCAACAGAGACAAAAGCAACATCTCCTATCAAGACTGTGGATTGCAGTAGGGAAAAGAGCCAGCAAGACTGAGGGGAGGAAGACAGTGTTGCTGGAGATGACTGTCAACAAGAGTATACATGGCTGAGTAGGCTTTCACTGATGGGACTGAAGGCTGAAGGTGCTGCTGCCAAGATCATCAGTTATGGAGTGGGCTGCCAGCAAGGACATGAGCTATCAGTGAAATCTGTCCCTGGAGGTCTGGGTCTCTGGGAAGGACGTGGCTGATAAGATGAGACCCTGGGGAGCCTGTCGCTGAGGTGTCGGGGCATGCCATAGATCAGAGGACAAGTGATGGGAGATTTGGAATATAAACCTCTAGGCAGCACTGCGATGCAGGGTTTGCAGCTACACGCTCCTCAGAAGGTCAGAGTGGTAAATGAAGTGGGCAGCCATTTCAGATTTCAGAGGACAGTTATAATGGGGGAAGTTACTTCAGATTTAGTTGCATTGCTAGTGTTTCCTCTTCCACTAACCCATCTGGATCCCCAAGGATGACGGTGAAAGCCACCACTGAAGCGCAGCGGTGCTCCTGTCCCAGCTGAGTTCTCTGTGCTGGTACAGAGGAACCCCAGGAAAACAAAACCAAAAACCCAAAACCCAACCGCCTGCAAAGCTATACTGAGCTAGGAGAGACAAAATACATCTGCTTGGAGCAGGAATTGTGTCTAGCGTTTGCTAGTGAAGACTCTTAGGGTGGCCAGACCCCCTCCCTAGGTCGGGGAGCAGCTTATGTGTCACATACAACTGGTTTCAATTCAGCAGACAGAGCCTCAGCAGCAGCCAGGCTGGAAAGAGGACTTAAAAAAAGTTCATTAGCATGTTTTATTGCGGAAGGTCATTAATTTCCTGAGCGGGCAGCAGATTTAATCCCCCTGCCACCAAGGACCCTCCTGAGGGTTTGGCTGCTGCTGAGGGGACGTGCTGAGCCACCGCTGCAGGTGGAGCAGGTGCTGGGCTTGCTGCCGTGTCCGTGGCCTCTCTCCTTGCCATGGATGCTCACACCGGTCCCTTAGAGGAAACATCTCACCAGCAGCAGCATTTCAATTGCCTCTGGGTTTTGGTGAGAAGGAACAAATCCCTGAACTTGGATCAGGGGAAAAGAAGAAATTCCTGCCGAATTTCATCCTTTTATTTTTTTCCCTAGTATCCAGCTCCTACTGATCCAAATCCTGCCTTTAATTGCCGCTCCGCAATCCCCCAGGCTCAGGGTTTGAATCAAGGGCAGGACCAGATCCCAGGGAGTTGCTTCATCTTTTATTTGCGCTACCCGGACAAGCGAAGGGCGGTTGGCCGAAAGCATCTTACCTGAGCGGGCCGTCAACCTCTGGCTGGCATTTCTCTCCTCCTGGGCAACCTCAGTGGCACAACAGTGCTGGCGACTTGGCTGCCAGTTGTGTTGCAGCCGCAGCTGGGCTGACCTAAAGGAAGTCTGTGGCCAGCGCAGTGAGAGCTACCGGAGGAAGGGTGAAGCGAAACAAAGACAAAGAGCAAAGGTTGAAGGAGCAGAGGGAGGACGAGGGAGATGCTCTTGCCCCACGTCACCGGGAAGGGTCTTCATGCCACCGCCAAGGTGCTGTGGGAGCGCGGGGAGGGAGATGAGGAGAATTTCTCCCTGATTTGTCTTTATTCTGCATCGCTACATTGGTGGGAGGCTGGAAAGGGTCTCTGGCTCGCAGTGCCTTCTGGGAATTGTAGTTCTCGCCATCAGCTCTGGTTCCCCATCCTGCCCTCTCTGCCCTGGCAGCCAGTGGTCAGGATCAGGCCGTTTCTCTCTTGCACCAGCTGGGAGTGTTTGCTTTGTGTGCTGTGGGAAGGGAAACATCCCGCCGTTCTGCAAGCATCCTTCTTCCCTCCCGGGCTGCTTGTCTGGGACTTGCTCCGGGAAGCATCAGGAGAGGAAAGATACATTTCAGGGAGTATTTCTGTGTCCATAGCAGCTTGCAATGCCCTTGGGGGGAGGTAGCAACCGAGACTGGTGCCTGGTTACCAGCAAAGGATCCCTTCTAATGCTCAGTGAAAACACAACAGGACCGTGCAGCTCTGACAAAGGTGGACACTGAGGCATATGGACCTGATCTAGCAGAGTGATGAGCACTGCCTGGGAGAGGCTGAGCCTCAGCAGGACCTTGCAGAAAGTGCCCAGACCTTCCTGGATCTGCCCTGCACAATGAGGCTTAGAGACTTGGCAGGGAGCTCTAGCCCAGAATGCTCCTCTGAGAGGGTTTTTGGAGTATGTGCATGGTGAAAAGCTGCTTCAGTATGACTCTTCCCTGGGGCAGCAATTAGGGGCTGTTCCATGTCTCTGATGTTGGACAATAACACTCATTTATCCATAAGCCAGCACCTCAATCCTGCTCTAAATATGACACATGGCTGCAAACACGCTATTCTTCTCCTCTCTGATTCAGGGAAACTGAGGCAGGAGATGTTGCGGTCCTCTTGCTACAAGGAAGTTCAATGTTATAAAGTTCCTTGAGTTCATATCTAGTCTACACACTATATGTGCCTTGGATAAAGTCTGCTGATGTATTTCCTGCCCCAACACAAACCAACGGTATGATGCAGCACCAGTATGAAGGTGCATCTACATTCCAGGTTGTATCCCAGTCTGCTGAAGGAAGCAGTCATCTAACCATCTTTATACCAGCACATGCACAGCAGAAGACACACAAGCCACATTCGGTTTGCCTTACTGAAGGTCTTTTGCTTTGATGCATGAAAGTGCCACAGCAGGTTCCAGACAGACAGGAGAGACCACAGTGTTAGACCACAGTAGACCCCAGGTAGGCTGAGGTGAGATTCCTCATGTGCAGGACTCCTTAGGCAACATGCCTCAGTTTTTCCATCCTTCCGCCTTCCATAATACCTTCCAACACTTTGGATTGTGCCAGTGAGCAGCTTCATCAACTGGTCCCATCTTCACATGTGGCCCCATGGAAGGAGAGAGGTTGAGACAAAACTTCGGTGAGGGGCTCACCTGGTGCCTTTTCAGCTGTGACAGTGTTCATTTGTACACCCAGGCACAATTTGCCTTCTTCTAAAGTGGCTGCTTCTAGTGGGGCAGATGACTTGTGCCCTCAGAGCTCCTGTTTGCCTAGGTGAGTCCCCTCACAGCCCACCCTTTCCTTCAAACAGACCAGATCTGCCTGTTGTCCCCTTAGGCTCATACAAAGCCACAAAGTCCAAGAAAAGCTCAAATATTCCTTAGTATGACCCCAGGGTTTTGTTCCTGTGGTCAAAAATAGACTCAGAGCACCTCATGCTCATCCCCAAAAGGATGACAACAAAGTTGTCAGGGCAGAGTTAGGTTATGTCCAAAAATCCCACTTCCTAAGCCCAGTTTGGAAGTGGTGACCTCCCAGTCTAAACAGACTCTCTGCTATCCCGGGGAAACCCACAGTGGAAATGAAGCTGTGCTATCAGCTGCAGTGACTCTGCCTCTGCAAGGTACCACTAGATGCCAGTGAAAGCTGTTCCTGGCCTGCTCCCACCTAGAAAATCTCCAGCTTTGGGCAATTTGATTGGTTTTATGATATTTTTTTAAAGGTGATCCTCCACTTTTGATCCATAAGACCTCCTTACATTTGGGTATTATGTATAAATATACATGTGAATGTCTTCTGGGTATATATATACCTGACCAAGGTAGAGATGTCCCTACTCGTATAGGGAAGTTGGACCAGATGACCTCTAGAGGTCCCTTCCAGCCTGAAACATTCTATGGTTCTATGTATTTTATATATATATATATAATGTTTGCTTTTGTTTGCTATTATTAAGATGAGAACTTCTTCCTAGTGTCTCCCCAGACCAGGATCTCACCCCTAAACTCCTTTCCTCATCTCCCTTCCTATCAAACACCCCAGCTCCCCAAACCCTTCACCTGTCAAATCCTCTAGCCACTGCATCATGACCAGATGTCCTGACATGGACAGTTGGTCCAAGAAACACAGGTGATGGCATGGCATGTCCAAGCCATGTCCTGCTCTGGGAGGTGATTCTTCATATCAGGTGACCAAGAGGTGAGACAGAGGTCCAGCTTATACAGTTATAGGAATAATAGCCTGGAGGAACAGACCTGCATGGAGCTGGGAAGAGGATCACAGAGCAGGAGCAAGTTAGTGCAGTAGTGCTGATAACCAGCTTGCATATGTTTAGTGGGAAGCTGAAGTGAATGAAACTGGTAGACACTGCAGTACTAGGAAAGAAACTCTATGTGGGGAAAGGGTAAGGAACACATAAAGCTCACCGTCCTGTGCACCAGCAAGCTCTGTGCTGCACTTTCCAAGTCTAGAGATCAGTACAGGACTGACATAATCTTATGTTTTATCTTTTAGTGCCTGGAGGTCTGCACTTTGCAGAACATGATCTGTCCCATGCTACCCACTGATGTTTTCAAAAGGGCTAAGCCTTTGAGCAGCCTCCAGGCTTTGCACACACCATTTTTTTCCCCTGGTTGGTCAAGGTCCAAGTGATGGGACTATCCCATCAGAGTGAACATAAAGCTCAGCAGGTATCCATGCAGCAGGAGGCATGTGTGTGTCTGTGTGTCTGTGTGTGTGTGTCCTTCATGCACTGGGCACAGCCACCCTTCATGTCAGAGGGTTATTAATGGCTTCCCCTTTGGGCAAGTTGGGTTTTGGTGTAGTGTTCTTCTCCAGAGCCTGGTGCACCTCTTGCTCTCTGAAATGTCTGATGCTCGTTGCCGTTGGAGACAAGATGTTACGCTTCATATAGTAAAGGTCTAATCCAGAGCGGTGATTTCTGTGTTGCTTTTTCAGACAAAACCAGGTCAGTGTTTGACCAACCGACAAGACTGCGTAGGATAAGTGAGAAGTAAATTTAAGCCAAGCTGTTACATGCTCCAGTACCTGATTAATTATACGGTGAAAAGAAAAAAAAAAAATTGGCAAAATAAAGGAGGAGGGGTAAGTGAAATCTTCACTCTTCTTTAGAAGGAAATATCGCCACAGGTTTTATTGAAGGCGCCACAGTTAATCACACCAGGAGGATAGAAGGTCCAAGGTGACTTGTGCTGGGTACACACAGTGCAGGAGAGCTGGACAATGTGACACAGATAGATAAGGGAGCAGGAAGCCCAGTTATTTGTTCAGGTGAGTCCATGATTGCTCCCGAGATTTGCAAATGTGATAGGTGCTGGCTGAGCCTGAGAGCCCTTAGCTGCCTTGCTACACTAGAGATTGTTTTTATGAATTTAGAAAACTACTCTCATAGCAAGGCAAATGTGGTAAAGGAGAATAAACTGTTTAATTGGCCAGTAATTTTCCGTTCTATACTGACTCCCTTGCTTTTCTTTGATTGCTTTGGAAAATCTGATTAGGAAGAAAAGTTTGGCCCACATCTCCTACAGCTTCATTGTGCAGCCCAAGCGCACAGTTTCCTGTCCTGCTGCCATGAAAATAATTGCAGTGTCTGCGGCCGCTTCCATATCCACCATAATCATCTGATAAGAGCTTGAAATGAAAAACTGGTTTAAGCACAAATAGGCTTGGCACTGATTTCAAGCCTGGCCAGACCACAGAGACCCATCTGCCTGTCTTTCCTACATGCAATGGGCTTCTCATACATGAAGACTCCATTGTTGTTTGGTTTTGTTTTCCTGGGGAGAGCTGCAGTCAGGCCTGGTGAATGCTTTGGGAGGGAGGCAGAAGAAAGGTTTATGGCTGCAGTGCCCCCAGATCAGAAAGCCCTCCTTGACCTGCTCACTCTGCCCGAAGTGCTGTCAACATTGCAGGAGGGATCAAACCTCTCCAGCTCTTCTACATGGTGAGCTGGGAACTGGGATGCTACAAGGACCTTGGGGCCTATCCCTGCACCAGTCACCCGTTCATCCCGACTCCCACTCTCTTCCCCCTGGTTGCAACTTTCTTTCCCAAAATGACAACCCTGTCATAAGATATCTTCAAAAAGCTTGTAAGTTCTAAATGACATGGCCAAGGTTGAACAGCACATCAGTAGCAGAGCAGAGAGGCATCTCAGAAGCTTGTGTAAGGCAGCACAGCTCTCTGCTGCCTAACAGAGCAGACTTCCCAGAGCCTTTCAAACACAACAGCTGCTATCCAATGCTCTTATTCTCCTGGCCTCATTCTTCCTTCATAGGCAAACCCTGTAGGTCCTCCCTGGCCATAATCACATGCAATAAAGTTGTGGCTACTTGAATAATGAATTCTACTTGCCCTCTAATGTCTTTCATTCCCCACTTCCCACTGAGAGGGAAACAAGCATTTATCCCCAGGACTGGTAAGTGTCTTCCAAGTCCAGATTATACCAGTGGAGTCTGGGCATGAGCCTGGCCTGTGCTGGTGCCTCAATTTCCCTGCCTGCAGGGCAGTGTGGGCAAACCCAGCTGTAGGCATCGCTAAGAAGGTGAGGCCCTTGCTTTCAAATACCTGCAGCAGAGCTAGGCTCCCTGGCAGTGAGAGGAGCTTATATTCAGTGGAGGAATTTCAAGGGCATGATTCATCTGCTCTAATTTAGACATCTGCCTTAGGCTGAGATGAATCACATGCTTGGTTTCTGTATGCTACCTAGGAAGCCTGGCGCAGGCACAGATGTACACGTATTGCTCTGTAAATCCTGCTGTCAGTCACCCACCCGAAGGACCAAACCCCAATGCGCGGGCTCTTCTCCTGACTCTTGACACTCTACTCCTCTCTGGGCTTTGTCAATGGAAACTAAAGGAAAGAGGCAGGTGTGAATTTACCCACCAGGAGGCCAAGGAGGTGTTATCCCTCCTCTGATGCTGCCCATGACATGACAGGAGATGCAGGGCTCGGAGGAACCCCAGTGTACTCTGCTGCACACAGCCCTGAGAGCTGTGAACAGATACAGGAGAGCTGCTAATAAATGTGTGACTAAATGCCCCAGGCTGCCCTGATGCACTGATCTTCCTCTTTCTTTGCCTTCTGGTGTAGAGGGTATTTCCTTCCTTCTTGCATGGCTTCCTAGATACATCCTCCAGGCAGTAAGAATACATTGTAAGAGAGGAGCATCACCCAGTCCCCTGAACCAAGGAAAATATTTAACCCCGTGCTGATATGCTCAGCCTATGCCTAGAGGATGGGCTTCCTTTGCCACGAGGCCGTTATTTCTTCTTTCATCTGCAGTTTGACCTCATCTCTCTGATCCCTCCTCAGACTCATTCACCCTCCTTCACTTGAGAAACGATAGACAGGATTTCTATATATAAAGCCTACAAGACTTAAAAAGGATAATAAAGTAATTTTTAGAGGGGAGAAAAGCTCACAAGTTCAACGTGACTTTATCTACATAGAACCAACTAGCCAGTGAGGAGAACAGTCCAAGCCAGACCTTTCACCAGCTTTTGTGACTTCCTCAAAGGCCTAGAGAGTAGTTCACAAATTTATCTCTTTTAAATGATGTGAAAGGCCAGTGGAATTAGTCTTCATCCTTCAAAGCCTAGCTGCTCTCATGTTTAGGGTGTGCTTTTAGCCAGCATAGCCAGAAAGCCCTTTGAATTCAAGCCAAGCAGCCTTAAAAACCAAACTTGCAGATAAAGAAATGGGGTCTCGTGGAGTTACAGAAGGATGTGGAAGCCAGTGTTTTAAGAAAAATATCTGGAAGCCCTTCTGCTCAAGGACGTTCAGGACCAACAATATGCTCCTAGTGACTCAGCCACCACTCTGAAAGGAGACACCCAGAGCATTATTTGTACTTCTTCGTCCCCAGGGTTTCACATTGCAGCTGGTTAGCCATTGTGAGAGAACCAGCAAAGAGGGCTCTTGACAGCTGTTTATAAATATTTAGCACTTTGCCCAGGTGAGGAGTCATGGTAAAGTGCCCATGTTTCCCGAGTGCAGGAGTTTGCAGCGTGAGCTTACTATAATCACGAGGACTTGTTGGGTGCCAGCTCAGGAGAGAAAAGATTTTTGACATTTAAGTGTTTGTTGTCTTGTTTTCTTACACTTCTTTCAGAGGTGGAGAAAATGAGTGACATCCTGGTTCTTGTATTTTAAATGCTACTTCAAAGGAAAAGATGCTTTAAAGGTCAGAAAACAGGGCTGGGAACAAAAAAAAGGCCTTGTTTCCACATTAGCCGCTCAGCCAGCGTGGGCTATGACATGCTGTCAGGCAGCTGTAGCTCTGCAGAGCATTAGAAACACCTTCACTCATCTCCCATGCTCTCCTCATTTTCTTTGGAGCAAGCCAAGTCCTTTATTTGAAGCAAAACCTTGAGCAAGCACTGGCTTTCAAAATTAGCAAAATGCTGACATTCAACTTTGGTTCTTGGCAAGAGCAGAGTAGATGTGAAAACCACCTGAGTAGCATTGCTCTTTGAACGGGTGATTTCATGCTCTGCGCAACTAAACTGAAGTTCTTGAAATCAGCTTGTTTGCAGGCATTAGAGTAGGGCAAGAGACTTTCTATCATCTAGCAAGGGCAAGACGTGTTTTTTTAGTACTGATCTGCAGTGTAAGGCCATACATAGTAAGACAAGGGTATGGATCAACGGCTTAGTGTCCAATTAGCAGCTAGTGATAAGCAGGGTGCACCAAGGGTGACTAAGTCTCACATTGTCCAGCATGTTCATGATCTTGAGTTAAAAGAAGGAACAGGCTGCCCAGTGAGGTACTGCAGTGTCCATCCCTGCAGATTCTCAAGACCCAGATGCAGAAGCCCTGAGTAACGTGCTGTGCCCTCCTAGCTGAACCCGCTGTGAGCATGCAGTTTGGATATAGACCTCCTGAGATCCCTTCCAGCCTGAACTATCTTCTGATCCCAAGATCCTATGGCCTAGGTAATATCAGAGTTAATCTCAGAAAATCAGCAGGTGACAGATAGAGCTGCAGATAGAACTGTGGTTCAGGGTGACCTTAGGAAGCCTGAAGAGAAGTTCAGGGATCTGAGCTAATCTAGCTAGGTGAAGTGAGGCTGCAGAGCAGTCTAACAGCTGTTCTGGCAGCTCTTCCATAGATCATATGTAGATTTACTTTGTGTTGTGTATGTATTTCTAAAACCCTGGGGCATTCATGGTGGTACCAAATTTGCTCTCCAGTAAAACTGACTGAAGTTCAGTGGATGGTTTATTCCTATACTTACAGGGATTTCACAGAATCACAGCCTGGTTGAGGTTGGAAGTGACCTCTAGAGGGGCATCTAGTCCAACCTCCCTGTCAAGCAGGGCCACCTAGAAGTGGTTGTCCAGATGACTTTTGAATACCTCCAATTTCTACAGTTTTAAGTCCCCCAAAATTGCTGTCCCAGCTTTAAAAATTGTGAGAATGGATACTCTTCAGCCACTCTATTCTGGGCTCCACAGAGGACGTCTCTAACTCCCTAACTGAAACAAATGCTAATTGTGTGATAATAAGTCTCATTTGATGTGGAACCAAGTATTCATCTGCTCTGTAGACTGGGCTGCGTTAGTGATTTGTGCTGCAGAACTGAAAACACGAGGACTTCCAACACAAGCACAACGCCTTTGTTGGAAGCCATATCCCCTGTTGTTCTCCAGGGTTCCTTCTGTGCAGTGTGAAGCTGTTACTCCCCTCTCTGCCTTAGCAGACAAACTGCCGTGATTAAAAACATGGCCCGCGTCCCTGGAGAGCAAAATGCTGTTAGAAGATCAGTGGATGGCTCCCTTGTTGAAAGGAACGGATGGTGCTTATTAACAGGATAAGAAACCTTTGAAGTGCCAGAGCTTTGTTGTTCTGCTATTGAAGTCAATGAGAACTTTAGTTGTAGCTTCCGCTGGAGTGGAACTAGGCTCTCTCCATAGATCTTGAAGCATATACTTAGGCAGAAGATAGATTCTGATCTTCCAGTCCCCCAAATCTGCTTAGGTCAGAGCTCTTCTGTCATGGTAATATGTGTGTGTGTGTGTCTGTGCTGTGCTTCAGGTAGCTTCCATTTGCACAAATGTCTGCCCTGCAATCTGCCAACCTCATGCTGAGTCCAACCAGCATGGTGCCAAAGGCTGAAGAGTCTTACGGGATGTCCTCCTTGAGTTGGAGTCTGCTCAGCCTCCAGACCCAGAAATACAGAGATTTCTCTTCCTACCTGTCTCAGGGACCAACCCTTGGAGTCAGCACAGCACGAGCTGAATGTGCTTGTGGTTGTGCCATCCTTGCAATGGGAGTTGGTTCAGTGCCCAGGTCTGATCTGGTTGTACAGGAGAGTGGCCTGAGAGGACAAGATCCTTCTGTCATGGGAACCAGAGCTGCTGCACATGTAGGAGCCCTTAGGCATCTCAGTACTGCAGAGCATCCCCGTGTGCTTGCCTTCTTCTCAGTCTTCCTTAGGTAGCTTTATAGGCAGTACTAGAGTGGTGGTACTACAAATGACCTCAGTCCTCTGTCAGCTTTGAATCCTCTTTGAAGCCCTTGCAGGGATGCCCACTCTTGCTGCTCACTGACAGAGGATTAGGAAGTGAAGGTCAATGTCAGTATCTCCAGTTTTACCAGTGGGGAAACCAACCAAGGCTCACAGCAATTTTGCTCCATGTTATAAAACACTAATATACTGCTGGAAGTTAAACCCAACTTTATATCCACTTTCCCAGGTATGTGTAGGGTGGAGGACAGGACACTAAGGCTGAGTGGTACAGTTGATATGCCAGAGGGATGGGATGCCATCCAGAGGGACCTGGACAGACTGGAGTGTTGTGTCCAGGTTCAACACCATCAGGTTCATCAGGTTCAACAAGGCCAAGTGCAGGGTCCTGCACCTGGGCTGGGGCAACCAGCAGTATCAATATAGGCTGGGAGAGGACATGCTAGAGAGCAGCCCTGTGGAAAAAGACTGGGGGGGTACTAGTAGATGAAAAGCTGGACATGAGCCACCAATGACAGCAGCAGACTGGAAAGCCAATCACATCCTGGGCTGCAGTAAAAGTGTGGCCAGCAGATCAAGAGAGGTGATTCTACCCCTCTACTCTGCCCTGGTGAGAACTCACCCAGAGTACTGCATCCAGCTCTGGAGCCCCCAGCACAAGAAGGATGTGGACCTGTTTGTGTGTGTCCAGAGGAGAGCCACAAAAATGATTAGGGGGCTGGAGCACCTCTCCTTAGAAGACAGGCTGAGACAGTTGGGGCTGTTCAGCTTGGAGAAGGCTCCGGGGGGACCTTAGAGAGACCTTTCAATACCTGAAAGGGACCTAAAAGAAAGCAGGGGGAGATCTGTCCTCCAGGGTCTGTAGTGACAGGACAAGGGGAAATGGTTTTAAGCTAGAAAAGGGTAGATTTCGGTTAGACATTAACATGAGGGTAGTTGAGCACTGGAAGTTGCCCAGAGAGGTGGTGGAGGCCTCATCCCTGGAGACATTCAAGGTCAGGCTTGATGGGGTTCTGAGCAACCTGGCCTAGTTAGATAGGAGATATCCCTGCTTATTGTAGGGTGCTTGGACAATATGGCCATTCATCATACATTCTATGATTCTATAGTGCTTTAATTCACTCCAATAATTATTTTAGGAGTTCTATATTGTTGCTAGTGAGCAGTTCTTTCTGAAAGTCTGAACAGAAATCAGTGACTCATCCTGGCTAGGAGCAGCCTTCTCTTTTGTGTTACCTTGGCATGGTCCTGCCCAGGGAGCAGTGCCACTACATTTCTTTTCCCTCCAGGTTTTTGCATAAATACAGCATTATGCAAATGACAATTTTTAAATCTTTCTTGCATGAAATCAATTGCTCACTTTATTCTGGGTTGTCTAACACCTGCTTCAAAACCTCCAGCGATGGAGAAGCTCCAGCCTCTGCAGTCAATAAATCCCAGGGTTTCTTTCAGGAGGAAGCAGAATTTATGTCACAGTCTTTCTAATGCACCCACAGTCCGGTCACGAAAAGAGGCTTCTTTCATAATGAATCCTGTCTTGATCCCATAGTGTGGTTTACCATGAAGTGTAGGCCTTTTTCATAGAATCATAGAATTGTTCTCATTGGAACAGACCTTTAAGATCATCAAGCTCAATTGTTAACCCAGCACTGCCAGGTCACCACTAAACCGTGTCCTTCAGCACCACATCTCCATGTCTTTTATATCCCTCCAAGGATGGGGACTCTAACACTTCCCTGGGCAGCCTGGACCCGGGCTTGACAACCCTTTCAGGGAAGACATTTTTCCTAATATCCAACCTAAACTTCCCCTGGTGCAACTTGAGGCTGTTTCCTCTTGTCCTATTGCTTGTTTCTTGGGAGAACAGATGGATACCCCCCTGGCTACAACCTCCTTTCAGGGAGTTGTGGAGAGCGAGAAGGTCTCCCCTGAGCCTCCTCTTCTCCAGGCTCAACAAGCACAGGTCCCTCAGCTGCTCCTCCTAAGACTTGCTCTCTAGACCCTTTATCAGCTTTGTTGCCCTTCTTTGGACATGCTCCAGCACCTGCAGGTGCTGGAGTTGTTGCTCCTGATGAGCACAAGCTCACCACCCTCTATGACACCTCGCAGTGTGTGATTTTATTTGTGAGAGTGGCTGAGTGGTGCTCTTCAAACAAAGCAATTGGTCGCTGGTCTATTAGGAGCTGGGCAATGAAAGTTAATTATGAAGCAAACAGGCTGGCAATCAGGTGCCAGAGACTTTGGTTGGTAATGAGCTTCTAAAGTTTCTCTTTGTGAGGGATGCTGGGTTGTGTCTGTTTACTAGAGCATGTTTCAGTGTGCTTTTGCAAAGCGGAAACATGGTGTTTCTGAAACAAACGAGGCTGTTTATCCAACAACAATCCACAGAGGTGGCACAATCCCAGACGTGCTTGTAGACTATTTCCAAGATTAGCCTCCATGTTCCTCCTCCTTGCTGCCTTGGCTCCTCTTTCCAGGTCTGCTGCATCTTACTGCAGAACAGATCCTGATAACTTTGCTCACGCTGAGCAGCACGTTGGGATGCAGATCATCTGAGCTAACTTCAGACTTTGGAGGTAGTCTTGCTCTAAGTAGTCCTTAGGGTCCCTCTGCTGTTAGTAAAAGATATAATGATTTCGCCTACCTGTGGGCAAATGGATGGGGGGGACGGGAAGGAGAAAACCCTTTCTCCCCCCAGAGTTAGGCTCACTTCTCAACATGAGCTGCAGCGGCCTTCAGCGAGACACAGTTGCTGATCACAGGAGTGGAAAGTGGTTGCCATGGATGTGACCTGCTCTGGCTAACAACTTGCTAAACCCCCTGAAACAGGGAGCAGGGGGCTATGAAGGTAGCACAGCTACTCCCCGTTATCAGGGATGAGGTAACCAATGATTGTTCTGATCCAGCTGAGCATGTTTTCGGTGAAGGCAACAGTGTAGCTGCTATCAGGAAAGATGGATCGCAACCAGTGCATCAGCAATGATGGCGAATATCATGTCTTCTGATTTTTAATCCAGTCAAAATAAGATAAATGTATGATTAGAGTCACTCAGGCTCCACCTAAAAGTGGATTAAAAAGTGATGAATTAAGGGGGAAATTGGGGAGAATACTTCCATCGAAACATCTGGGATCAGTCAACGGGCTGAACTTATCTTCAACCCCACACAGGGACGTCTATTTGGGTAAGAACTCCAGGTTATGTGCGCTTAAGTATTAATTATTAGACTAGCTACTAATGATTATTATTTTATATCACTTATTTATGCAGTCAGTCACTATCACTGGTATCCTCCGATCTGCACATTGTCACAAGGGTATACAATAAAGTGCATTAGTTATAGATATAAAAGTTTCCAGAAACTTTAATTTTGAGACCTAAGGGATCCTGTCTAAGTGTCACTGCTTG
>JAVSBS010012527.1:0-12380 GCA_033124195.1 Coracias cyanogaster | reverse complement strand
TTCTGTTCCTAGAAATACTGTTTACTTTTGAAAAATTACAGCCTGTTAGATAGCTATTGTACTTTTATGGAGTTTTTTCTTCCAGGTAACATAAATATCTTTTTTTTCCTTTTTTTTTTTACTTACTAGACCATCCTTTTCATCACTCTTTTGACTCATATTAAACTTATGGACCACTCCTAGATTAACTTTTGCTGCCTGCCTATTTTCCTCTACCCCTTGATAGAGGTGATGCCTTTTTAATCACCCATAAGTACTTTGTAGTTTCTTCAGCCAATATACTCCATTGATTTCTTAAGCATTTCTTCGCTTCATATTATATTCATATTTTCTTTCTAATGACACTAAAGGTTTTGCAAATCTTTCCAATTTTCATGTAGAAGCCTACTATGATTTTTAAGAAAATAATGAATATGTGCAGACTTAACACAGTAAAGATCACCATTGCTTCATTTGAAGTCGATAGCAATCCATTGAAAATTTTCTCTGGCTATAGTTTTTTCACCCATAACTTCTACAGCAATTTCATTTGGATCTTAAATTCCCCTATTACACAAAATTTTTACTTGAGCAAATATATATATTATCAAATAATTGTCTCTTATTAGCTAAATCATCTATTCTGTAACAAAAGAAAACCATCTTGGTTACACAGAATTTATCTTGACAAAACCATGTGTAGATTTCTCTTCACCTTGTTATTCTCCAGAGTTTTGACTTTCATAAGTATTTCTTTGTCCTGGATACATCACTTGACTAATTATAGATATGTCTGGCCTAGCTCTTCTTCTTGGTCCATTTTCCTCCAAACTGTACATGTTCATATTCTCCATTTCATGGGACTAGCTTATATATTCTGCAGCTTAATGATTTAAATTAAATGATCTAATGATTCTCCAGCTTAACAAGAAGGGCAATGTACTTTTAATTTCTAATTAATGTTTGATAAGATGTAAAAATAAATTATTTTATTTAATTCAAAGCTTTCCTTTGGAATCACAAATGTCATAGTTCTTCTAGGGTGTTTTTTTTGTTTGCCGCTTGAGTAATAAAATGAGACCTGATATTTGCACTTAAATTGCTTCTGTGCACCAGATGAGCAGTGTACACTGAGAGGTACATGACAAGTCCAACTCAGTTCGCCAGCATTCAAATCTGCTGTGGTACATAGGCATTAGTTTTCTGTCTCTTACTAAGACAGCAATCCTTACCGTGAGATCATCCGCTCAATGGGTAATAACTACTAAAGAACAGATCCACTGCAGAATGTTTGGTTCTTCTGCCACTTTTTTCATTCACCTGTCATATGATCAAAGACAAGATGAAATGGTAGGAATAGATTCATACACAAGTAGAAACGTGTTCCAAAGATGATTTTCCTTTTTAGCATGTTTACCACCTTGTCCATGACTTCTTTGCCTCACTGCATATATTCATAGAGCAGTATAAATAATTTTTTTTTTTAAATGGTCTTCCTTATTGTTAGAAATCAACAACATTTTCCAAAGGGAGTTTATCTGTTGGATAGATTACGTATTTCCCCAATATATGTGATATTCCCCAATATAGGTGATACTTTATCACCCACAGTATTATTAGTGGCATCCCAAGAAACATTGGATGAGTAAATATATCAGAGAGACTTATTTGAAAGTTAAAAGATTTAAGACCTACGTACTAAAGACCGCAACTAGAGGTAGCATTTGACAGTGTGCTGGTAGTTTGAACTCGTTAAGTGCAACTGATGGTATCACTGTTTTTTCTCTCAACACCCACCTGTCATGTTGCCAGAATTGTTCCTTGTTCAGGCAGAAGGTGTCTTCATCACATAGATTTGAAGTCACTCTGCAAAGATAGACCTTAATCAGTCACTTAACTATGTCACTATTACTGCTATCAGAAATAAAATCCTTAACATTCAGGTTGGATCTTCTTTTCTGTAAGCAATCTGAACATCCAGGAAATTATACTGGGGTGGGAGTACTGTTAATGTTTATAAAGAATGTCAAATGGATCTAAGGTGGCCCCAGAATATGCTATGCATCATAGCAAAAAAATTTGTGAAATCTGAAGGAGGGTAGAGAGAGATAGGAGAAAATCATGACAACTCTGGAGACCCTGTCTTCCATGGTGTAAAAAATGTGTATAAAAAAGCAAATTATATAAGAATCTGAAGAGAGGGAGAGCTCCCCCCTTTTTAATTTTTTTTTTTTTTCTTCTCCTCAGGTCTCAGTGTCCAGACCAGTGACAACTTTACTTGAGTTAGGACCTGATAGGAAATAGAGTGAATCTTCCATATCTGGACAAATTTAATAAAAAGACTGACTTCTATACCATGTTACTCCAATTTTAAAAGACATTAATGCTTTGTACATCAGCCCTTTTGCCTTCTGAAGTTTTAAACCGTAAATTACTTTGGACGCACACTGAATCTCAAGGCTTTGAATTTTACCTTTTACAGCAAAAATGAAGCACAGACCCCATCCAGGCTACCCAAGTAAATAGTAGCTAGAATAAGTAAACCAAGTAAAGCATGCAAGTTGAACCTAGTTCTATGCTGCAACGTCACCTATTTCTGGTGGCTTAAAGAACCTAAATCTTCACTAAGCAGTAGCACAATAAACTTTGATATTATTGATTATTTAAAGAGATCACTATAAAGAAAAATAACTTGTGGAATGCCACTTTGTGAAGAAGAATTTTGGGACAGAGAGATAGCTGGTGTCAGAAGAATGCAGGTACTAAATACCAGTGTATTTAGTATTACACATTGTGGAAGTTAAAAAGCACTACAAATCTTCATTTGGTCTAAGAAGAATATAAATTTCACAATTTTCCATTAGTTTCAGGGGAGATTTTTTAAAGTTGGGCCTTCAGCAGGAAGGATTTAGAAATGAGTTCACTTAAGTTGTGTATTCAGAGTGATCTGAAGTAAAATAATATGGAGTCTCAAATGTTGGGGCAGAGAATGCAATTATAAAGATCATTTGTTATGTCCAAAAAGACAAGCACTGTCTGAAAGAATTTTTTAGAATTTTGTTATCATTTTATAAATGAATATTGTATCAAAATTAGCAAAATTTAAAATTGAAAAATGTGACAAAATAGGAAAAGCTAGTATCTGAAACCAGTCTTAATATAGTAAAGAATGCAAAAAGCTTAAGACAGGAATTAACATGCAAATACTGCTGTTATCTTATCCTTCCCAGAAAACTAGAGGACAGGTTTCTAGTTCCGAAACTCTTGTCAACTCAGAATGAAGGTGGAGTATAAACAAAACCAAACTTCTTCATTTTTAAGGAAAAGGTGAAAACTACTCCAAGACACACTCCTGAGCAAGAGCTGAGCAGTGATAAGAAGAAAACAGATTTCATGTCTTTTTATGACTCATCTATCCATAAACATCACAGCAAGATTACTGAAAGGGTAATCCATGCTGATGGTCAGAGATTTGAGTGTCTAAATTAAAGCCGACATGAAAGACTTACCTTTTTCTCCTCACCTCCTCTTAGACATCGATGCAAAATTAGACCTTGATGTACAGATTTTACAGCTAATAAGTACTGCAATTACCAAGGTGTCTCATTCTGCCCTCCAAAAGGAACAGAAGCTCTCCTAGCGTTTACACCTCCTTTGTTCCATGCCTAGGAGCCAAGCAGGAGAGGAGGTCAACCTGACATCACAAATCATGACTGATAGCATCTTTCTGAGGTTAATCCACTGATTTATGTTTTCATCATAGAACAGGGAAACCATGATCACTTTAGAAGCCTGTAGATTAATTAGCTTTTCCTACTGGGGTTGCAGTAAGGCCACAAAAACCATAATAGTAGAGCAACAGTCCAGCAGCAGTGTGAGACTCCTTCATCAAAAAGTTATGCGCCCTTCTAAACCCTAAGTTTACACCTCCAAGATTACAATGTTTGCGTCCCTCCTAAAGCCATTTAGGGTAGTGCCTCATTACTCATGTAAAAAGCTAAGCCTTTTTGAGAAATCCTGACAAATTTTTAAGCTCATTAGCATCTCAGGACTTTTCTACTTTTCTTCTTCTAAATCTAACATGATAACTTAGATATATGATTTGTTCTACCACCTGTTTGATGGAGAAGTATGACAAGGTCTAAGACTATTTCAAAAGAAATGAGAAGTGATACTGAGTGCATGAAATAAATACCACTATCTGGGTGATAACTTTCTGCACTTGCTTAAGATTGTAACTTCATAGCTCTGCTTCTCAGTCTCTTCTCTGTCCTCTTTGTCTCTTTTCTACAGACTGTATGCTTTTCATGTATTACTACACATTTACTATACTGCCTAGCAGACAAAAGCCCAAATATCCACATCAGACTGTAGAGAAAAATCTAATTAAAAGAGCTAATAAAAGGAACAGTTGTAGTCATAGTACCTTTACTCACCATCAAGTTTATTGATGCTTTTCTACACATGTGGACCTCTACAAAAACTTCCGCTAGATTTACCACTGCAAAATTACAAAGATCATAGTATTAATCTTATCTAACCTACTGCTTAACACAGGCTATTGAGTTTCAGCCAACAATTTCCACATTACGCCAACAATCTCTGATTCTGTTTCATGGACAAGTATCTATCTTGTTTCATCAAATTCTTGTTATTTACAAAATATGAACAGCCTCATACACTCTCTCAGTGAGAGGGCTTTTGAACTGATTTTAAATAGTTTTTCTTACCTTGAGATCAAGCTTTTCTAATTCATTGTTTGCAAGCATTTTGATCATTTTCACTGCAGGATGTAGCTGAGTGCGTAACTTGTTTTAACTTACACTGTATTAAAAAGCTTACGCAACTCTGTCAGAGTTTCATCTATTTGAAAGCATTACAGTGTACAGGCAAAGGAATCAAGTTACAGCTCTAGTCTGTGAACACACATGTGCATGAATTCTAAGACCATATTCAAACACAACTGAGTTTATAACTAGAAGACCGGGAGTATCTAGACCAGAAGCAGCTGTGCCTAATTGTAAGGATAAAGGAAGTGTTTCACAGCAGTTTTACTCACAACTAACTTATTGCTACTGCCATTAGAAATGGTTAATGTAACACCATATGAATTCAGTAACTTTCAAGGACCAGAACTGAAAACTTGCACAGATCCCTAGATATAAACTTGCATGGCAAGAGTGTCTCATTTGTTAGGGTGCAATCTAGGATTCTTACTATGCCATCATTATTCATATCTGTGGCAAAGCTGGACTGGATTTACCTATTAAGGTGTCAAAACAGTTCTGCAGTCATTTGCCAATTCAAGAAGGTGCAGACGAAACATTTTAAAAAGCTAATAAAACAGAGGAAAAGCACTAGCAAGCCATGCCTGGCTAGAAAAGACTTCTAGCTACTGCAGGAAGTTCCTTATAATATCCGGACATGCAATGGAGTGAAATTCTGATACATTCACAGAATCACAGAATGGTAGGAGTTGGAAGGGACCTCTGAAGATCATCTAGTCCAACCACTCTGCTAAAGCAGGTTTGCCTAGAGCAGGCTGCACAAAAACATGTCCATGTGGGTTTTAATAGTCACCAGAGAAGGAGACCTCACGACCTCTCTGGGCAGCCTGTTCCAGTGCTCCATCACCTTCATAGTAAAGAAGTTTTCCCTCATATTTAGGTGGAACATCCTGTGTTCTAGTTGGGGTTATGGTTATTCCTTTTTCTTTGATTTGGTGAACTCCTTTCCTGTCACTACAAAATAATTTTCCGTCATAAATGTAATAACTAGGGTGTAAATACTGTTTAAATAAGTTTTTTTTTTTTTTACTTTTTAGATAATCACATTCAACAGCAGATATTTTTTCAAAGTATGGGTTGGACATAGACACTGAAGGTACATCCCACTTTATCCCAATATTCTTTCTATGTTTTTATATCGGACTCTGGACTTTGCTTCCCACTGACATATAAATAAAAGGACATAAGAATATTTTGTGAATTGTTTCATGCATGTTGTAAGGATCATAAAAAAGAAACAAAATTAAAAGAGATTGTAAAAAAGGTTCAGTGAGGAATAGAAGGGGAGAATAGAAGTATACAAAACAAATTATAGATCTGTGATGACTTATATAGAATTTGACTCAGTGCACAGTGAGTTGAAAGCTGATCTCACACAGACAACACAATGATAGTCCATTCCTTAGTTCAGGCTGAATTAAAAAATTTTCATAGTTTTTTTTAGTCATTCATAGACATAATTTGCTTCTGTTGCTTAACCATGGAAGTAATTTATTTTAATGCCTTATTTTGCTGTCTGCTCTCATTTTGAGTTCCTTTCTGTAAATAATCCTACTGCTGCTGTAAAAAATACCATTCAAAATCTTCCCATACAGAAGCACTGTAGATAACTGATCTTATATTCTCCTGAAAAGAGTTTTTCTCCTGAGTTTCTCAATTCTTTCTAGGTTCAGCCAGTCAAGAAATAAGACACTGTGGACAATCTCTGTGACTTGTACTAGTTTGGATTAACTGAAGAAGAGTATAAGGAAAAGCTGCAGCACAATTGTTTAGAGTGAGCCTTATAGAATCTCTGACAGTAAATGGTTATTAGCTCATGGCACCTGGTATAAGTATATGACAGACATTTGTGTAATTGAAGAAACTCCTCTCTACGGTGACAAATTTAGATTGCTTTTCTATGACAACTTAGAGTTGTAGGCCTATTTATGTCAGGAATGTATTTATCAGTCCAAAGACCCAAAATCCTGTTTATGATTTCACGACTAGTGGCTGAGTTACCAGCTGGTGTTTCAATTGTTTCTTTTTTAATCAATACCTGAGATCTTGGAAAGACATTTAGAATAACGTTTTTAAAGTACAATCAAGAGATAAAAGAAGACCTGTTAGTCCGAGGAATCAGAAGTATTCATCTCTGCTACAGGCTTTAGAAATACAGAGACAGGAATTGCTTTCTGCTGATTTAAAAAGCAAACATGTTTCTTTTCTATCTCCGAAGTTCTTTGTTATTATTTATATATATATTTTTATATACACTTCTGCAAAAATGAGTTATATCCTATAAGGAAGTTAAGGTAAGTTTTATATTTCTACTTCTCACACAGATTACTACTTTTACTGGCTTCATTTACAGTCTCTCCTCCTGATCCTAACAGTTTTTTCCCATGTAACTCTCATACCCATGGTTAAGACTGTACTATTATTACTCAGCATAATAACATTTAGAAACCAGAAGCTTATTTGGTCAAACATGGTGCAAGTCTACTGTTAAAAGACTATGACTGCACACAAGACTGAGTGGCAGCTACAGCAGGGCCAAGGACAATGTCTCTTCGTTCACTCTGGCCCCTCTTGGTGCTGTTGTTAGTTTTAGATTTTCATTTTCTATAGACACACATTTAATTTTGGACACTTAATCACCATGAACTATCACTGTTAGAAAGTAGTTATGTTAAACAATTTTCTGCAGTGCCTCCCATGTCATTTATTATCATCTTCTTTTTCACCAACTGGCTGAATTTTATTCATTTTAATTTGGAGGCCAGAAGAGCTGAAGCTGAATGTATAAATATTATCAGTCAGTGTTGTCACCAGCTTCTTTAGAAAACAAGTCATAACAATTCTGTTTTCCTTTTGTCATGTTTGAGTAAAGCTAATAAATGTTCTTTGTTGCTTGCATTGCTTTCATCTTCCTCAGCTGTTAACAAAAGCACAAAACCAAATGGCTCTACTATCAGGAACCAGAGAACAGCACAATGGATAAAAGTTTATGAAATCTGTCTCATATATTAGCCCAAAAAGCAGAAAAACCTTGGCAAGTCACTTTACCTCTTTGTGATTCAGTGTCCCTAAATAATAATTATTTCTTATAAACACTTCCATACCTAGGTGTAGTATTATATATTGTAAAGAAATTGTTGAGCTCCGCTATTATTAAGTGCTGACAGATGCTCCTTAGAATCCTTCTAGTCACATATAAGGATTTCATTCTAATAAAATTTTCCCATAACTAATGTGGTTATCAAATATTAAAGCAGCACTATATCAAAAAGATTTTCTACTTGTTGGAAGAAAGAAATAATTTATTAAATGAACTGCTAAGTAGCCTTATTAATAGGAAACATCTGTTAAAATGATGTGTATGCACAGTGTTATTGCCCACTATGTGCCCTATCTTATTTGTTTTATATTGTTCTCCATTCCACAGTTTGGACGCAATTTACTGGCAAGGAATTACTGAGTTTTTCATCCTAATGTATTTGGTAGAGCAGAGACAGCATTTTGCTGATTTTGGGCCTTGATTTTTATTTGCACATAAAAAGAGCTCTGTTAAAAGAGCACACTAAGACTGTAAAGTCAAGCACTGGAAACCTGGGAAAAAAAAAAAAGAAAAGTTGGATCCCCATAAAAGAAGGTCTTTTATCTTGTACAAGTAGTAGCAATAGTGGTAGTAGCTATAATAATACTGAACAAAATACCATAGTCTTCCTAGTTCTGTGCTAAGCACTGTTGAACTACTTTTTTTTTCTGTAGCTTTTGGGTTTTGAGGAGGGTTTCAACCATTTAGCCTCAGGTACCCAACTGAATATTTCAATCCAAATGGCTGAGGTATTGCAAAGTGAAAAAAGTTAGAAGAGCATCTTCTAATAGGTCAAGGAATTTTAATTCTGACCTCTTCTCCATTAAATAGTCATGAAAAGCCTAATGTATTTGAAAGTCAAGTCAAAAGACTAATGATGACACTTCACTGTCATGCAATAATCTCATCACAATCATTAGTGGAGTTTACCTCATACAATGCCTGGAAATGAGAATGTGATTTCCTCATCTTAGTGCTAGGACATTGGGACATAAAAGATTGCAGATAAACTTTCTAACAGAAGTGGAAACAGATTCCACAGAGCCTTACTCAATGTTTGAGCCACAAGATATGGTTCCCTTAATAAAAGCACAAGGCTAGATAATCATATTAAAAACAGAAAATCAAGCTGAGAAACTCAAAAATAAATCTGAAATTATGAAAGCTACTAAGAGCTTTGCAGTTGTAGTGAGATCGGCTAAATGGAGCTTGGAGAGAAAAATTGAAAGAGTGGGTTTGTACAAAAGCTAGATACGTAGGACAGATGACAATCCCTACAGGTAAGGAGGAAAAAATCTGTGAGGAATTCAGAGAGAAGTATTATATATTGATGAGGAAAATTGCTCTTGCTACACAAATACTGTCATAAGAACTCCCACCAGAGACTGAGGGAACAGAAATGAAGTGCATCTAACAACCAAAGTAAAGGCAGCTGCATCCCGAGTCTGCTTTCATTCAGGGACAGATCATCACCAATTTCATGTACAGAAAGCTCCAGGTAATCTTATTTAGGAAAACAATTTCCATGATACTCTTAATCTTAATTTTGCAGTATTGTACAGTGAGAAGTCAGTGAGGTGTCTGGACAATGCTGCTGCTGTAGCTCAGATAGGAAATGCTTTTTATTGGAAATGTTGTTTATTGGCAAAGAAAGCTGGCAGCAAGATCACAAATCACCACTGTAAGTTACCTAAAACACTTCAGTGGAGGATTTCCCCTTTCACTGAACACATGGCTAAATTACAAATGTGCCATAATTAGGATAAACCAAACATAGCTGCCCTGAAGTCAGTAGAAATACAGGGGTGAAAGAACTGTGTACAAGATTTCATCTTAGTTCAAGCTTCTCCAGGGATGACCTGTATGAAATCATCCATTCTGAGAAGAATGGGCACTTTAACACCCAAGGAGTAGCCTTCTTGCATCACTGCAATAGAATAATAGAAATTAATTTTAAAACCAGCTAAACACAAGCAAAACAGACTCACAAGCCTGACCTTTGAGTTCCAAATTGTGTTGTTTTATGTGGATTGCTACAAAGAACTTTCTCTCATATTTGGCAAAACACTTGGTAAAACACAATCTAGAGAATACAATATGTGATAAAAATATATTTTTAGAACATTTTTCATCTAAAGCACAAAGATTTTTTCTCCTTTTGCAATAATTGAATCATTTGTTACTATGAGAACAATTTTAGCCTCTTTCAAGAGACAAGAATCTGATTAATCATGCACATCATCTCAAACCCCAGGTGGGAAAGCTTTAAGAAAAATACTGAAGGCAAAGTTTGTTCCATGAACGGGAGGACCAACAGAGTTTGTATTTCATAGGATTTGAGTGTACCTCTTCATGACCTGCTCCAGAAAACCCTCACACTCTTTCTGCTCCACATATCCTATCCTGGTTTGAGTTAGAACCAAACCAATTCTGTTCAGTGATTTTGCTTTTCAGCTGAGTCTCTGCTAACTAACTGCACTTTCTGAAGCTAACTGCATGTTTTCACAGTGTCTGCTTCTTGCAGTGACAATGCTTGATGTTTAGAGTTACTACGAAGGATTGGTGTGCAGACCAAGGTCACTGCTAACTCGTGTACCACATCAGGGGGTGCAGAAAGTGAAAGGCTGCACCTGCGGGGAGGAGCAGCCATGACAGGTGACCTGAACTGACCAATGAGGTATTCCATCCCATATATGTCTTATTCAGTTTAAAGCTGAGGAATCATGAGGGTCTCAGCCCCTTCTTGCCTTCTGGACCCTTCCCTTTGGCCCTTCAATTCTCGGCCTTGCCTTTCCTTGTCCATTCTGCCTTTGATCCTCATCTGTGTCTTCCTGAACCCAGCTCCTGAACCCAGTTCCCATCTGCTGCTGAGCCCAGTCTGGGACTTTGCTGTTGCCTGTTCCACGGTATCAGTGGTGATGGTGACGTAATTGCCATCACAGGGAGGTTGGGTTCTATACTGGTTTTGTATATATTTGTATATATTCCATTTTATTATCACTATCTTCATTGAAGCTGTTTTAGTTTTCTAATCCAGAAGTATCTCTCATTCCGTTCCTCTCACATTTGGGAGGGGAGGGCTGCCATCCATAAGACTTTCTCCTTATCCCCTTTATCTTCCTCTATTTAAGTGGGGAAAGAAAAGTTAACAAGTAGCGTCTGCTGTAGGTCTGGTGGATTGAACCTAAACCTCAGCATCTCCACAGACCAGGTTTCCCTCCTGCAGTTTATAGACCGGCCTACCTACTTACATCCCTCCACCATGTATTTTTCTGAGCAGTCACCTTTCATCCCCATGGCTGAGGGTCTCTGCTCACTCTGTGGGTAATCCACCTTGTGGGCCAGTGCATCCCTTTATAGCCTTTGCTTCATTGAAGCAAGATTTGTGTCTCTAACCTTCAACCAGCTCCACATAGTCCAAAATGGTAGAACCTGGTATTCCTGAAGTTTATTTGCTCAAAACAACTACAAAAGTCTAATTTTCTTTGGAAATCAGACTAGAATCAACTTTTTGTTGGACTACAGCAGGGCATACAGTTTGGCTGTAAAAAGGTAAAGATCCATTACCAGAAACTTCTTGGAGGTAAGAGGATCATCTCAGTCAGATGAGTACCTAGTGGACAAGAAAGCCATATCGTATGTAGTATTTCTAAGAAACTACTTTGTGTATCCTAAATGCAGAACTCCTTCAAGAAGCCCCACATTGCTGCTGGACTTTTCAGTGCATGGCAGGTGTTTGTCAATTAAAGTTCCCAGTCATCATTTTGGCACTAGCGTGGGAATATGGATGGGAGTAGACGGTTATTGGGCCTTTGTAGTCATAAGACCAGCCCTACCAATACAGACTCACATGGTCTATGTGAGCAAATGGGAACATCCTATAATTTTCACCTACAGATATTTGTATCTATGGCCCTACCATGTACCAATCTCTGATATGTCACTGATGTAGCCAAACATCTGCCTTGACAGTCATAACTTAGGACTATTTAAAATGTCACTCTGCCTTACAGCTGAATAACAATACATACAGAGGAAAAGAATTTGATTAAAGGATGCAAGAAGGGACATGTATGACACATTTCTACAGTTCTGCATTCAGTAGCAGAAAAGCAGTAAAACTGATATGTAAATACCTATGTAATGTCTGAAATAATGTGCACAGGTAGACTATAGAAATTAAAATCCCTAGGGAAATTGATAGTCAGTGCATCCCAAAGGTTATTATATGGAAGAGAAGAAAGAAATAAATCATAAACATGACTTTATAAAACCCAAACATTTTATGGTGATTTGGCAGATATGTCCCCATGTTTCCTTTAGGAAATCTATATTATCTCTACCAGAATATTTTAAACACATCTTTAAACAACACATGGTACCTGATTTTGTAAAGTGAGCAAAAGAAATGTTCTAATTTCGTTTGCCAAATGAGTTATTTTATAGCCTATTTGGCAAAGAAGCCAAGTTTCTGATTGTTTTACATAATGGACAGAAGCTGCTGACTATTCTCTAAATGAGATATTGAAATTGCC
>JAVSBS010012525.1:0-16266 GCA_033124195.1 Coracias cyanogaster | reverse complement strand
CCAGGGATGGGGCAGCCACCACCTCTCTGGGCAACCTGCGCCAGGCTCTCACCACCCTCAGCATCAAAAATGTCTTCCTTCTCTCTAGTCTAAATCTGTATTCTCCATTAAATAACACAACCACCCTCCACACGCACCATGGATTGTCTTACCAGCTTCTGGGTGAGCCCTGGTGGAGCCCACTCATATGTGATGGTGTCAAAGGTGGGATCTTTCCGAGAGACGATGGGGTTGGTGATGATCATGCGGTTCCTTTTGTAGATGCGAATGCCGTCACCTCCCTTCACCCGGGCGGTCAGCGTGGCGTACTTAGAGTCCGACAGCAGGCGCCCAATTTTCCGATCGTCCTCCACATCCGAGCTCAGGCTGTGATCCTCCTGGCTGCATTTGCATGACTTACAGATTTTCCTGTATGTGACAAGTGACATCATCCTTTACGACCTAAGCTGGGCTGTGGGTGGTCACGCGATGGCTCAGCCACAGAGCATCAGCTTCTTCCAAAGGTTAAACTTAGACCAGGTTGTGGCATAATACAAAAGGCTCCTGGGGACTGAGCTGCATGTGGGAATTCAGCACGATTCACAGAATGCGATGGGTTGGGGGAGACCTCTAAAGGTCATTTCATCCAACCCCCTGCAATGCTTCCAGGGATGGGGCAGCGACCACCTCTCTGGGCAACCTGGCCCAGGCTCTCAATCAAAAATTTCTCCTTTCTCTCTAGTTTCAATCTCCCTCTTTTAGTTTAAACCCATCTCCCCTTGTCCTGTCCCAACAGGCCCTGCTCAAAAGTCTGTCCCCATCTTTCTTATGGGCCCCTTGAAGGGCAGAAAGGCCACAAGAATGTCTCCCCAGAGCCTTCTCTTCTCCAGGCTCATTTTCCTGCCTCCAAAGCAAGCAAGGACACATTTGCTTTCACTAACTCATTTCTGCTCTCAGAGGCTGGGAAGACAGAAGACCCATGCTTCAGGACATTGGGTGGCTGGTGCCACCATCAGCAGCTTTGGCACCATGCCCTGCTCCTGACGTCCCACTGAAGAGCACCAACCACGCAGGGCTGTGCTGGGCACGGTCCCGTGGCAGGTGAGACACTGCAGGCTGGGACATCTCTCCCCCCCGTTTTCTCCTCTTCCCACATCACAGCTCACTGCCAAGACCTGCACTCAACTTAGCAGAGATAGCCTCAACTCCCAGGGAGCAGGCAACGGTGGAAAACACAGAAGAAAGCCCCACTGCATGAAAATCTCAGCTTGTTTTAAGGTACTTGTGGATGAGATTTTTAACTCAAAATATAAAAGAGCAGACCAGGGAGGGAAGAGGGATGGAGAATGGGGAGCACGAGCATCTTCCCAACTCAGCAGCTGTCCCAGCCGGACAGCGTGTCCTATCTGCACCTCCCAACACCCCCCCAGTGCTCTGCAGTTTTGTGCTCGGAGTCACTGGAGTCTGAATTAGCAACAGTACCGAAGGGACAGTGTAAGGGCAGGGCCCTTCAAGGCCAAGACGTTACCTCCAGGAATGTGGCTCGAAGCCCGTGCACGTCCCTCTGCAGCGTAAACAAGGCACACCTCTTCCCGACTGCAGCTGGCTCACCGACATCTGGAAAAGAACAGGACACCCGAGTTGGAAAGGCTTTATCCTCAAAGATTATCCGAGGCTAAAGCATTGTATTCTGCCCTTCAGACGTTGATTTCTTCAGCCATGTCTTATGTCCTGACCTCAAAGCCCCCAAACACCATTTGAGCACTGTCCATGTAGACCTGCTACAAGGTCTTTTAGGGATGCTTGGGATGAAGGTTTTCACCCTAACGTGATGGAAGTCTGGAACATCATGGGTGGGGGAGTGGCACATCAACCACACCTTAATCTCATGCACCGTGGCCTCAGGTCTCATCAAATGTCTATTTTGACTCAGCTTAAATGTTGCATATGAGTCTGTGCAAGCCAGAAGTTTCATGCAGCAGGACATGGAGGTGCACTGACATAAGCCAACACTAAACATTTAATTCACTTGGAAAACCCAGTGTTGCTCACGAGGACAACACTTTTATGAACAAGATGGTTCTAGAAACGGCCAGATGTTGGCTTCCCATTTTAAGGTAGATGACAAGCCTTTACATGCTTGCTTTGGTGCAGAACTACCAAGTGTCCATACAAGGGGCGCCTCCCTGGGGAACACAGCCCAAAGGGTTCAGAACACCCCACTTCAGCCCGCTTCGCCCACAGAACTGCTCCATTTCATTCGTGCCTCAGCTTCACCTGCAGCTTTCACCTCGTTTTTCATCTCATTCTTCACCTGCCGTTTTTCCAGATATTTTAAAGCCAGTGAAGAGACTTCTTGCCCACGGAATTTTTAAAAATACATCTTAAAAATGGTCTTAACATGCACACGCATTCCACCCTGCCCCCAAAATCCAGAAAAATAGGACATTTTGGATTCTTCAGCTGCACGCCAGCTCTCCAGAACAAAGACAGTTAAGATTCCAGCATAGATCTCTTGCAACCCCACCAGTTCTGGAACCATCTGCTAGATACCCACCCACTGATGGGGTTTTTTAACTGACTCTGATCTTAACGAGTCAGACAGAAGCAGAGTAGAGGCAAGGGACTGTGAATGGCTGTTTATTTAAAATACAAACATCTGGATTAAATAAACTCATTTGGAAAAGCTCCATTACATGGAGGGGGAAAGCAAAGGGAGAAGAGTGGACAGTAGCATGAGGCAGAATGAGAACCCCCAACACAACCACCTGATCCTTCACAGTCCCAGTGTTGGTGCAGGAGCCCACAGCCATTTGGGGGTGGCCACCAGCCCGAGACCTCCCCAGTGACAACTAAACCCAGCATTTCTGTTTATTACGTGAGGGTTAACAAGATGCTTTCTTGGTAATTTATTCAACCTGGTAATTTGTTCTACTTGTCCAAATACAACTTCTGCTTTACGTCCCAGGTCCAAGTTTAATTGAGGTTAACTGCTCTTTGCTCAGTCTAAACCCCACGGAAGTACCTGCTGAATCAGTACTCTCCAGAAGACCCTCGTACCTGCTCTCCAGAGTGGGCTGGCACTACCCATCACTCCAGTTAGCTGGAGGATCTGTGTCCAGGCTGCTGGACCTGTTTTAGACAAGTACTCAACTCCAAACGCTGCCACACCACGGCTTGGGCATGACTGCCCATTGCCAAGGGCAGGGCAAGCATCCTGAAGCCTACCAGCTGTCAGAGCTGGGATCAAACGGCTGGTGATCTTCACCACTGTGGACTGAACAGCTAGCTCACAGATGGACAAGCCCAGTGAGTGCTTCTGAGCCAAAGGACACTCTGTGGCTCAGGCCATCCATCTAAGGCTTACTGGACCCACCCAAGTGAGGTAGGAGGCACCTTCCCACCTGCTGACCTGGCACCTGAGCCAGCACTCCAGGAACTGCTTTTGAACTTGTCTCACTGCGGTTACACATTCACTCAGCCCAAACACACAGTAAAACGAACCACAACCAGCAATGTCTGAGCTCTTACCTTCAACTGCCATTACTGTTTCACTTGAACAAACCCCTTGGCCTCCACAGGCAGTCCCTGCCTTTGGGTTATACAACAAAAGCTGGTCACCCATTTCCTTAAGACAAAACTAAACAAGTCCTAAACAACTGCTCTAGCCAGGACCAGACCACATGCCTCTGTGACCCAGAGCTCCAGATTAACTTGGAAACTCTTGTTTGGAGGTGCCAGTGGTGTGACTCACCACTCCTCAGGCAAGCTAGCTGGGAGTCTGAAGCTATAGGAAAACATATGGGGGAAACTATGCAAAAAGTGAGAGGTTCTTCAAGGCAACATGTGGCTCCTGAGGTGGCCCTGCCCTCAGAGGTGCTAGTCTGCAGCAGGAGAGGAAGGTGCTGGGGTGGCAGCTCATCCCCACCACTGCCCACAGGGCAGCTCGGGTGGCCGCGCGAAATCTCAGGGACAAACCTGTGGCACAGGCAAAGCTCACCAGGACAGCAGGAGCAGCGTGGGCAAGTGGACCTGATCCCCCTCCACATGGGGACCACCAACCACCATCACCTTCCCCTGTGAGCTCAGAGCCCTCCAGGCAGCGTCTCCTCAGCAGGACTGGAAGCACAGGCAGGTCTGTCTGGAGGACAGCGTTACTCCTGGCTCCCTCAGAAGCGGGGGGAGGTTTGAGCCACGCTCATTTCCATCGCTGTGCGGGGGCCAAACACAACAGGCACCGCTGCCTGTTTTTCGGGCTGCCTGGTCAGCAGGACTTCCTGCCCAGATATGGAGCTTCTCCTCACAGCTCCGCTCTGGCTCCTCAACTATGCATAAAAGGAGAGTTCTTTAAAAAAAGAGACACAATACACTGCAAAAAAACCCTCCAAACCCAGTAAAATAATGCAAAACAAACGCTCCCCAGCTACCCTGGGCTCCACCTGTGCCCAACCCATTTGGGAGCAGCGGTGTTAGATGAGGAGATAGTAAAGTTTAAGGTAGAGTTTGAAGACATTTGTAACGCTTTAAGAAAAAAAAAAAGCCTGTGTCAACAAAGTGCTTGGAAGCAAAGCGAGCTCTGCTCCCCACCACTAGATAGACCACGCACCATGAGATTTCTGTTTGGGCTTTTTGTCGCAGAGGATTTTTGCTGTTTGCAGAGAGACAGCAAGTCAGTGCAGAGGAAATTCTTAGGTAGTGAAATGAGAGGAAATTGAGGCCATTCTACCCACAAAAACATCTCTGAACAATCTCAGGAACACGCCAGGAATACCAGGGTTCACTATTTGACTGGCCAAAGGCAGGACCATCCTAGACACTGGTAAGTTCGCTCAGTGGTTGGAAAATAGAGAGTCTGTCATGACAAGTTATGAGGAAAAAACCCCAGACATGGCTCCACCTTGGTTTAGAGTTTGAGGAGTCCTTTGGAAAAGGGCACTGAGTTTCCAAGGCAGGTCTGGCGAGATGGATCTCTGGTTAGGAGTTACGAGGAGGTCAGTGTCCAGCTCCACCAGCCTGCTCCATCTGCAGCTCAGCTGAGACTCCAGGAGGCTTTTTGAGTATCATCCTCTGTGTATCTAATGGCACACAGAAAACTCTGGTTTCACATCCACATGGCTTAAAAAATCCTTCCAGAATGGGAAGCTTCTTCCCATTCTCCTCACAACCAGTTCAGTGCCTAAGATTTAGTATATGCACAAAGAGGAAACTTTATTCAGCTCTGCACAAGGCACAGGGTCAAGACAGGCTCGATAAATTAGATTTGCCCTCCAGCAGAAGCATGCTACATGTCATGAGACCACAGCCCAGACTTAAGTGACAAACAAGGTGGAACAGGGAAAGGGAGCCAGCTCCAGCTGCTAAATCAGTCACTGTAACAAAAGGATGATAACTGAAGTATGGAGATCCTTATCTGATCAGGGATGCTTAGACCACACTCCCTTGGAAGGCCTTTAGATCTCTCTTCTCCTGCATATCCACAGGGATCTTGGTCTAATCATGAGAAGAGTTTGTAACAGTTATGCTGATGGAAAACAAACACCCTAAAAGCCAACGTTTGTCCTGGCAGGATGGCTTCACCACTAGCAGCACATACACCACGTACCACAAGAAAACATAGGTTAGCCTCCATGGCATGAGGACATCCCTTTGGCCAGCGGCAGCACTGGCCACCACACCACTGCTAAGGGGCAGTGGACCTGCAGGGTCACGAGCCTGGCTGGCAGGTTAACCTGGAGTTGCATCCTCAGAAGAACTCTGGCTTAAAAGTAGGTTCAGTGTGTCAGCAAGTTTGGTCAATGCGGTTATTAATCAAAGACTGTTGAAGAGTCAAAGCTTCCAAGAACATAGACTCGCCTGCTAGAGCTAGTCTCACACGGTGACAGGACATGCAGCAGGACTCTGCTTGCTCAGAGCAAGAGCTGCTGTGAGCACAAGTACCCTTAGAGCAGATCCATGAGCAGGCTGAAGGGTATCTCCATGAGAGTGTTATCTCTCCCAGGCACTGCTGCAAGAGTCACCTGCTGCTCTCCAGCCCCTGAAAGGACTTTTGGGACCGGCTGTCACAGCCGCAGCTCCAGAAGGGACTGGGGAACCGGGGCCCTCCAGCTTCCGCAGAGGTTTCTGGATCCTGAAAGTACTTATTGCACAACACCTTATTTGGAGACTAAAAACGGCAATGGAGACACGTAGCTACCTCAAGTATGTTTTCTCCTCCTTTTTAGGGAGGGAAGAGGAAAAGCTGGTTTCCAAAAAGTTACTACAAGTTCACAACAGCCCTTCAGAGCCGAGGTCCTCGTTTCACCTCTCCTCGCAGTCAGATGGCTCCCCAGCTCCCGTGGCATGTTTCACACAAACCCTTCTGTGCAGCCCCTGGAAGACCCTCAAGGCAGCCTCGCCATTTGATACCCTACCCCAATAAATCATCACCAGGGCAGAAGAGAGCTTAAGTGAAGCGAGGGGACCACGAGAACTCTGGGTGGGGTTCCTCCATCTGCAATGGATTTTGGAGATTAACAACTCTGCCTTTGAGAGAGTCCCTTGAACAAAGAGAAAGGGAAAAGTCACACAATAGTCACATGGGTGGGACCAGTTTGCTCAGCACGATTGTTGGGGAGTTGAGGGATATGGATGGATAGCAATTAACTTGTCCTTATTTGACTATAATAGAGCTAAGCTTGCACAATAATAGGGAGCTACCTCCAGCTTCCTCAAGGATCTGCAGTAACTGAAGAGTGTCAGCATGGACATCTAACCAAACATGTGTCTATCCCAGCAAGGGGAATGTCGCAAGCTCTGGAATAGTACAGCACCACCAGTGAAAGCTCAGCAGTATTGACATGGGCTGGGGAGGAAAAACAGCCAAGGCCAACAGCAGAACTTGAACATATTCAAGGGGTTGGGCTTCACTTAAAGGCAGGAATGAAGCCAGACTCTGCACATAAAAAGCCTCTTTAGTCGCATTTTCCTCCCTGTTGTGGGTCCAGCAGGGCAGATTTGATATAATAGTCATCTGATACACAACCATGTGTCGCACCCAACTGTCCCTTCTCGGCCTACGTGCAGCTGCATCTCCTCCAGGAAGGGCGAGCTACCCAGCAGCCTGTTTGACCAAAGCTAGGGACTTCTGAACTCTCTCCTCAAAGGACCAGCAACATGTAACATCAGCTACTGGCCAGGAAAAGCTTCTCTGGCATGCCCAGGGACATGGTGGCTTTAGCCTTCCCAGCAAAGAGGGGCAAGCCCAAGTGCTGCCAGATGACCTGAGGCTGGTCATCCAAAGCAGCCTGTCAACGCCATGAAGACCCTGGGCTGAAGTGGGGCACTGCCCTGGCTATGCCCAAAGCTTCCTTCAGAGCACTTCACTCGGGCAGTGAGGCCAAGTACATGGTTCAGTCACCTCTGCAGATCCATAGGGCATCAGCTGCAGGGACAGAGCCATCATGGCTCAGAGACCGAGCCTGGAGTATGCGCATTATGAGGTTGCTTCTCAGACCTCTGGTGAAAAATTACCCCCAAAAGACATCACTGGAGAGCTGAAAAGTACCAAGAAGGTCTTTTGTGGAGTTGTTCCTCAGGATCCAGTGCTGAGCATAGCCTGGGGAAAGTGTTGCTCCAGCAACAGCAACAGAGGAGCAGCCACTCAGCTGCCACTGCGTGCTGGCACAGATTAAAGATGACCTCAGCTTGCTGCAGATACCAGTGTTGGAGCCAACACTGCCCCAGACTCCTGCTCAGAAGGGCACAACAGCCAGCGATGCCACCTCACTTAACTCATTTTCAATGAACATTAAGAAGACAACTAAGTAAGACACTGAAGGAACCCAGCAAAAGCCCTGGGTAGGATGAAATACCCATGTCCCAGCTGGAGGACAGGCCGTTCAGCCTGTGTTTGTTTTGGCTCATTCTCTCTTCTGGAACAGACACTCCACAAGTCTCACATGCAAGAGCCCTGTCTGGCTTCACCACTCTGCCGTTCACTAGGGAAGATATCTGCTGCTTCTGCTTACCAAGCAAGGTCAAGGCCTGATGACATCAGTCTGACGTAGGCCAGCTCTGCTCTGCACCCAGCCTGTGCAGGTGTCCCCCACCCCAGGCATACATGGCCTGGGACTCTGCACGCAAAGCTACAGCATTTGGACCACCTAAAGTACAAAAAGGTCTTAGTTCTGGAGGTGCTCCTGGGGCTGTGGACCTCTCTTTCTACTTTGACAGTGTCAGCACTAAGGACACTGATACATCAGAGCAGAAGAGCCACGGCAGCAGAACTGCCACTCCTGAAACTCTGGGTTTTATGCTAATTTTTTTCCCCTCCTGCTGAGCACCAACAAACATCCTCCTTGACCATACCTGATGTCTGGTGAGGTCCAGTTTCAGGTGTGTGCGCAGGAGTCAACTCCCAGTTCTGACACAGAAGTAAACTGTCCAAAACATGCCCTGGACCAGCTGAAGGCCGGGCAGGAGAAGGGTTTACCTCGAGCAGCAGAGTTGGGGCTGAGCTGGGGAAAATGTTTGGATTTTAGAAGGTGCTCCTTGACAGGGTCTGCAAGTGGAGTTAGTCTGTGCAAGGGCAAACAACCACTCTTGGAAGGGCATTAACCAACACACACACTTGCTGCTACAACTTTGAGAACAGCAAAGGATTGTCTTATTTTCTTCTCATTTTCATAGACAGAAAGCATCTATTGTGACCATGACCTGAAAGCAATTTGTTTCCCTGCCAGATTCTGAGCAAGCAGTTATCCAAATTATCACACAAAAAAAGAGACTTACAAAAGCCCGTCTTTCATGTCAAATTCTCTCTAAAGGATTTAAGTCATGAGTTGGTACCATCTGGAACACTGGAAGCACTTACTGATATTAAACCTTGCAGAGTAAGAAGTTTGCTGCCTTTTATTTTAGCAACAAAAAGACGAGGAAAAGGCACCGATATCACAGAAAACTATTTCAGCAAAGCTGCCAGATCTCGACCTACAGAATGACAGAGACACAACAGAACCAGAGCCTCTGCAAACACCGCGCTCTTCCAAGAGCGCATAGTTGGCAGCATTCCTTTCTCCACTAACAATGTGTGAATTAACGATAACAGAAGGGCAAACTTTGAAAAATAAGATGAATAGATTTTTCCACGAGCAAGACAGTGCTGCAGACACTCGGTCTTAATTATAAAACCAAACCAGGCTGTGAGTAGGTGCACGGAATGGGAAGAACCCACGCAAATTTAATTAAACAGCTGCAGTGCCGAGTTCCAGAGCGCTAAGGGAAGCGTCTTGCTGTAATCACCAACTACCTTCACTGAGCCAGCTTTGTCCTTCCCACCTCCAGCACGAGGAGAAGGTGCTGGGCTCCCATCAGGAACAGGGGTCCCTCAGACGCGTTGCACTTCAGGAGCTGCTTCCATCAAATTTCTGTACAACACAACTGATTCTGTCCTACATATCTTCTCAGCTCTACTATTCATGTTTTACAGCTGAAGTGACAAGATCAAGATGAGGAGATCAAGACACAAGAAAGCTGAAGATGTCCCAAGGGCACGAAGGCATTTCAGAGCAGAGCAAAGGGCAGAAGCATGCCCAGGCCACCCAGCCCTCTCCTCCACCCCATCCTTCCTGCGCTGCAGCTCCACTTTATCAAGGTTTCCAAGCTCCAGGGTTTCCATAGCATCTGGCCCCTACCACAAACCCCTCTGAAATCCCAAAAGGCCCATCCAGCTGTGCAAGAAAGCCAACAAAATGGCTTGGGCACGGAGTCTTTAAGAGGAAAGGTACAGCAAATTAGAAGCCTTCTGACAGCTACCGAGACATTGTCTCACCAGCCTCTGGGGCCGTGGGGCTGTGTTGCCATCCTGAATATCCAGATCTGGGACAGGTACGTCAGACTAGGAGAAATTCTGCGCTGGCTTACTACATCCTGATGCTCTGGATGGAGACACAGCTGACAGGAGCTGGCTGGCTCTCCTCCTGCAGACTCTGCTGGAGCTGGCACTTGTGGATGCTCTTTGGTAGTCCAGCCAGACTTGGCAACACGTGTGACAGAACACAGGGGATAATGTTGAGGTTTTGCCTGGAGCTTCATAATCTTGTCACAAGTTACCTCCTCATACAGAGGGAAAATAAAGTGAGGTGTTTGAGTGACACGCTGCTAGGTCCTCAGAAATGTTGTGTCCGGTGATGCCCTGAAGCCTAGCACAGAAGCTGAAGGGCTGGGCCACCTCCAACACTGCTAGGGCAACCACCCACAATGCTCTGGGTGAATTTGCTTTCCTATGTTCCTCTGATAAGATGACAGCAGATTTTTTTTCATCCTATGACAGCTTCCTTCCTAATGCAACACTACCTGGAATAATTTGCCAGAGATGATGTGAAAGCTAAGCCTGACAGAATTTAGCTGTTTTCTTAGTAGGTGAGGCAATAAACCCCCAGCGTCTAAAGCTTCCAGCTGCCACATACAACTGTGCTAGAAATTAACAGCGAGGTTTGCACACAACAGCCCCCCAGCTGCTTCAGTGCAGCTCACCAAGGCTTGAACATCGCAGGCACAAGCAAAAGCTCCTTTCCTGGAAGCATGTCTGAGATAGAATCACAGAATCCCAGGTTGGAAGGGACCTCAAGGATCATCTGGTCCAGCCTTTCATGGCCTCAAATTGCACCAGGGGAGTTTTAGATGGGGTATTAGGAAAAATGTCTTTGTTGAAAGAGTGGTCAAGCCCTGGAACGGGCTGCCCAGGGCAGTGGTGGAGTCACCATCTCTGGAGGGGTTCAAAAAACTTGTTAATGTGGCACTTCAGGACATGGTCTAGTGGTCATGGTAGCGTTGGGTTGACAGCTGGACTTGATCTTCGAGGTCTTTTCCACCCTTAGTGACACTGTGATTCTTGGGAAAAGCCTGGTTAAACAGCTAACAGCACCTACAGTTAAATACTAGCAGAAAAACCCTATTTCCCTTTTTTCCCACTGCTCATCCATCCTCCTGCACTTCCCTGGTATTTTTCTCTGCACTTTGACTCCCCAGGGAGGGGGCCAGCACACCCCCCTGTTCACTGGTGCCTGGTTTGATTCCTCAGGATCAACCACCCCTCAGGACAGGGAAGAGCAGGCTCTTTCCTTGCCTCTCATGGACTGGGAAGAGCTGATCCTGAGCAGGTTTGGAACATTGCACCCAGTGAGGTAGACATGAACCACTCCCGATGTCCCGTCCATCAGCACTTCACTCAGAGCTCCATTCATGGCAGCTGCACCAACTGGACCTTGCCTTGGACTCCAAAGCACGGACACCGATCTGCAGGGCTGTGCAAAACCAGTACACCCAGCAAGAGGAAAGAGTCCCCACTGCAAGGGCAGTAACTGCTCCGAGGCTTTCAGCAACTGAAGTGATGAAGTCAAAGGGTTTGGAGTGGTTGGGATGGTAACGGGATGAGGAATCAGGCTGGTGACCAGCGTTAGGAAACTCTTGCTCTTCCAAAAATTGCAAATAGCCTCCCTGAAATCCTTCCCTTTCTCTGAGCCCCATCTTTAAATGGAGCAGGAGCTTCAAGCTAGGACATCTGAATACCTCTTTTCCTGAATGGCTGAAATACAATATTTCCTTTTTTTAAAGAAAGAAAAACCTCCGCCTGAACAAATACTCCAGACAGCACCTCCCCGCAGGGAGAGAGGGATTTTGTAACTTGTAAATCGTACTTTATGGGACTTGATTCAGCTCCGAGTCCAAGTCCCAAAATAAGCTCTTTAACCCATGTGCTGCTTTATGATTTCATATCTATAAATACTTGTTGGGAGCTGAGCAGGTTCCTGCACCAAGTCCAACATCTGCTTCCCCCGACAGCTGCAGCGACGCTTCCTCCCGCGGGCCCCAGCACAAGGACACTGTGCCGGGAGCAGGGGCTCACCCCACGGGAGAGGGGCACGGGGCACGATGCAGCCACCCCCCGGGCCACCAGCCACCCATCGTCTGTCACCCACGCAGGGACCAAGCCCCTTGGCCACCGAGAGGAGGCTTTATGGAGGAGGTACCAACTCTTCCACGTGAAACGCTGAGCTTCTGCTAGTGGCGACTATAACCGGACATCCTGCAAGGGATAAATAACTTTTGGTGGTCTAAGAGTTAAAAGTGATGAGGTCCAGCTTGCAGCAGAGGTGAAACTGCTGGTGCAGCTCCTGACAGGATTCACACAAGCGAGCGCTAGCACCTTCACACAAGCAGCGCGACGGCTTTGCGGGCACTCTGCACTTACAGCCCTTGCCATCTTTGGTGCCTGCCCAGGTTGCTCAGAAGGGGGCTTGGACAGAGGTGAGATTTCACAGATGTGTCCTGCAGCAGACTCCTGGGTATAACCATCATTTTTCAGGAGCTGAGGGTCTTCCCTCATGAAGGCACCCACCTGCCTGAGCATCACCGTGCTGGGGGGAACACGGCAGGGGTTCAGCCCAAGGGTCCTGCACACCTTGATCAAGGGATTTGAAAAAAAAATGAACGTGGAACACCCTGGAGGTGTTCCAGGCCAGGCTGGACAGGGCCTTGAGCAACCTGGTCTAGTGGGAGGTGTCCCTGCCATGGCAGGGGGTTGGAACCAGATGATCTTTGAGGTCCCTTCCTACCCAAACCATTCTATGACTCTATAATAAAAAGCCAAGACTCTACTGTGCTCCTCAAATCGTTTAAAAAAAGCTCTTAAATTTTTCAACTTTACATAGGGCAAGCTCCCAATCTTTACCAGCGTTCCCATCCCCATCTGCAGGTATTTGCAGGGGAGTCTTCAAGCATCCAGATACTCTGCTGGTGGAGCAGGGAGACTTCTGCCTCTCCCCGGTGCTGGTTCATCACAGCAGCAACGCCTTTTCCTGTCCTACAGCCTGCTTCGGATGTTTGCAGAAAAAAACCCGTGCTAAAGAACTGAAGAAAGAAGAAGTTGAAGAACCCAGATTTGTATTAAGGGAGCAAACTTCACCTTGGCTTGGAGCAGTGCGTTTATCTTTGTGGGTTATTTTCTTCTCCTGACAAAAATGGACCGGATTTAGCGAGAACAGCACACAAATCCTGCTGCTGGCACGGGCCAGCCGAGCCAGCTCCAGGCCCACACGAAATGCCAGCCATCACGCTTTATCTTTGTTGCGAGTTTTAACTCCCCACGTAGAATTTAATCTAAACAACCCATTTGCCAAGCAGAACGCCGTCCCGCTCATGCTGCTTTAATTTCCTCAGAAAGAATCCCATAATACGCCAAGCGGGACATCAACGATAATTAAACCCAACAGTGATTGAAAATCGAATTTTCAGGGCCTTGCAACAAGTCATAATGAGTTCCAGACCGGCCCTCCCCGGCTCGCTGGGGCTGGCTGCGCAGCACTGCCAAGCCAAGTGGAAGCTGGACGGTGTTCCCGGGAAAAGTGCCCTCCCGCGACTCAGGAAATTAAACAGCCGCCTACTGCAAAGCCGCCCATTTGTCTGTGCACATACATTATTCAGACAGTGATCCAGGGCCTGTGCTATTTTTTTTTTCCCCTTGTTGTGATTATGTCATTTCATATCCCTTTTGAAGCAAACTAGCTGGGACTTTGCCTTTTTTATACCACCATGCCCAGCTCCATCCAGGTGACAGGAGACAGGCAGCTTGTCAGAAGAACCGGCCAGACCCCGAGCATCCCACTGGCCTCACAGAATCACCACGGTTGGAAAAGACCTTTAAGATCATCGAGTCCAACCGTTATCTCTCTCTACCAGGCCCACTTCTACACCATATCCTTGAGTATCTAGACAGCTTTTAAATACATCCAAGGATGGTGATTCAACCACCTCTGGGCAGCCCGTTTCAGTCCTTGATAACCCTTTTGGTGTAGACGTTTTTCCTGATGTCCAACCAAAACCTCCCCTAGTTTTCCCAATGTCTAACCTAAACCTCCCTCGCTCCACGCAGCAGTATCACGCTTGCCACTGCCATGAGAAGACCTCACAGCAGAACTACACTCTTCCACTGCAGGCAGTCTGTACTTTCCTTCACAGATTTTTCCTTCACCCTTCCACCAAGTGGAGTTAAGCATCCAGGCTTTGGAAAGGCCCTGATGGTTTCCACACTCATGAGCCTTTCAGTGTCTTGGAAGCCCTCAGAGGTATCACTGTGCAGCCTCACTGCTCCATACCTTGTAGATGGTGCTTAAGAAGCTCTTGGGAGATGGGTCTAGTGCAGAGATGGCTTTGCTGGGGTCTATTTCTGCTCCACAGCACAAGTTTGCTGAGCTTTCCTTGACGCCCACATCTAGCCCTGCTTCTCTGCTCCCTCCCCAAGGGACTCCCAGCCTGGGGCTGCTGGCAGGGGCTTCACCCTGCTCAGGCCCCCCCAGAGTACTCTGGACAAGGCAGGAACATCTGACAAGAACAGTCTGACCACAGCCCAGCAAACAGCACAACCCACAACTGCAGCTACCCATGAAAAAGGGTCAGTTTTCACTGCTGTGGGATCGATCTCCACTCAGTGCCTGGTAAGGGCTTCCCAAGAGCATCCAACTGGCACCCAAAGGTGCCCTCCCCACTGAAGCTGTGGCAACCAGGATCTTATGGACATGCCCAGGGGTTATCAGTAACACATTGCTCTGGGTTTGACACACCCAGGAGACCTTCCCAGCAGGTCCTTGCTGAGCCCTGGCCACCCCCCACACGCCTGCAGGGAAGGGGTCACCACTTGTCTATCCTCACTGGCGAGCAGCGACAGCATCCCTGTGCCAGGCAGTCAATGGGGTCAGCAGAGCCAGAGGGAGAAGGGGAGGGAGGGAAGGAGGAACTCTTCATTCCGACCCCAAAATGAGGCATTTCAGGCAGCAGCATCACACTGCAGAGGGGAGGGCAGCGCAGGGGGGGCACGGCACAGTCCTGGCCACCCAGACTGCACACAGCGACCCCGCTGCCAAACACCAACATCCGCCCAGGATGACCTGCAAGGAGCATCCAATTTTCCACAAAATCCGGCAAATACTTTTCCCTGGGATTCAGCAGTAGCACAGTTCAAACCTAACAGGACAGAGGGAGCCACACCTCAGAGACAGGCTGACCCTTCCCGTCCCGGCAGTCAGCGAGTGATCTCCAAGGACAGCACCAGTAAGAAACTTCTCCCAGAAGGTCATGGCAAGGGTGCCATGCCCCAGCGGGAGGGTCTGGAGGTGCCCCCGTGCCCTGGCAGACCTGCAGAGGCCAAGTCCCTGGGCACAGCACTCGGCACTGCCCAGTCAGGGCCATCTGACATCAAGAGATGGGGTTACAACAATGTGGAAAGTGAGAAGCGCTGGCATTAAGTGTCTAACTCATCTCCTAATTATGCAGTGACAAAGGTACAGCAAGAGAGGCCACAGGAGCAGCTGCTCCTGCCAACCCACGCCACGGGTTTTTTATTTAGCAATTAAAATCCCTTCCACTGAGCTTCACACCATGCCAGGAGGGCATTTCTGTTATTCTGGTTCCTTTTGCTCATCAAAAGACACCGTGGCCAAGCCCCAGGATTTCCTGGGGAAGCAAACCTCTGACAGCCGGAGCAAGCACCTTCCAGAGGGTCTGAAAGGAGACCAGCAGCCCCCGCCAAGGACACCAGCTCACAGCAGGGGTGGCCACAGTCTTCTGCAAGTCAGTTCAGACAACCAAGAGCTGCTTCACCAGCAAAAGCTTTGCAGAAGCAGATTGATCGTGCAGAAATAAGGACAAACCCCGGCGTGGTGTGGGATGCTCCTTGGGCAGACGCGGCGCACGTCCGTGTGGCCACCGAACCCAGCTGGATCCACCCGATCGAGATGTAGGAAAGACCTAAGTTCTTCAGAGGTTATGAGGTCCCTACTTATCGGAGGGGGGTTGGACTAGATGGCCTTCAGAGGTCCCTTTCAACCCAACCCATTCTATGATTCCTTCTGTCCGCTTTACCCCGAGCATTTAATAACTCCCATCACATCCACCCCTTCTCTTGGCATCTGCCGCTTCAGCCCCGGCCTCAGGCCGGTACAAGAGCTGCTGGGGAGCTCTGCTCCAGAGGACTCTGGCAAGTAGATAAAGAAACCAGCGGGATCGAACTGCCACCGGGACACACGGGTGGGATGGGAGCTTGTCCCGCAGGCCCGAGGGGCTCAAGCTCCGCTGGTTTCCTGCGGGGTTCAGGACCACAGAACCATCTTGGATGGAGAAGGCCTCCAAGCTCACCGAGCCCAACCGTTCCGCCAGGTCACCACCAACCCACGTCCCTCAGCACCGCGTCTCCACGGCTTGGAAACCCCGCCGGGGATGGGGAGGTGAGGGGGAAAAAAAAAAAAAAAAAGAGAG
>JAVSBS010012524.1:0-59208 GCA_033124195.1 Coracias cyanogaster | reverse complement strand
CGCCGCCCCCGGGCCCGCCGCCCCCGGCTCGGCCGAGCCTTCAGCCCCGCCGGTAAAGCGCGGGGGCCGCCATAAGCCCAGCCCCCCGTGACCCACCGTTAGTTCAAGTGCAATCTTTCCCTTTTTTCTTGCCCCCCTCGTTTCCCCGTTCCCGGATCCTCTCCCGAGCCCGCTCCACAGGGCCGCGCTGTCTATTACATGCTAATTTAATTTTACTATGGACGATATTTTCAGCATTTGCTGAGGACAGTAAATTTTGTAGTTTATGTTATTTCACTTTTTATGACTTTTTAACACTTAATAAAATTTTATTAGAGCACTTTTGTGTTTACAAGGCCACAAAACTCTTGGCAGGTTGTCAGAAGTCCTTTTTATTATGATCCTACTGATATACTGCGAGTAATGAAATAATCATGTCCAGAAATGTATCAAAGGCCAGAGGGATTATCCCGTTTAATGGCTCTACAGATGCGCGGTGAGGGATACGGACAGGCAGCGCGTCGACAGGCTGAAAGGCGCGTGCGAGGAGGAGGAGGAGGAGGAGGAGGCAGGAGCCCTGCTCAACTCCTCTCCCATTGCCCGCTGGTTCTGCGCGTCCCACACCCTCCGCGCTGGGCCATGTGACCCTGGGCGCTTTCAAGAAAAACAGATTTCTTCTCTTGCAAAAAGCCTTTTTTCTTTTTATTCTTCCTAGGTGCGCATCTAGCGCTGACGTGCCTGCTCTGGTGTTTCCACCGCGTGCAACTTCATTAAAATACGATCTACTGGAAAACACCCAATGTCATCGCGCCATTGTGCAGCAAACAGTGGCTTCGGGCGTTAGGATTTCGTCTTGCAGCCAACAAATAAATAAGTAGAAAAAAGAAAGAGCAAACCAAATGACCATAAATAAAAAATTCAGAAGCAGAACAAGCTGGTGAGGTCAAATGTAAGTGAGATGCTGCAGAGCATTCTGTGACATGATTGCTTGTTGCTCTGGCTGCGCAAGGGCAGGGTGCGGGAGTGCTCTCGGTGCTGCGCGTCCCTTCGCTCCACAATGGGCTGTTTTTCTGCCCCGCTGTCGGTGCTACAGCCTGAGATACTGCAGCTGCTTTTAAGGTCATTTCCTTTTATTTTAAATAACTGTTCATTTAACATATGTTGTTAAACGCATTCTTGCGTCAAAAGGAGGCGATTATACTTCCTGACCCTGAAAGCAAGGTGGGTGGCTTTGTTTTATAATTACATTTGCTGTGTTCAATTTCATATTTTTCTTTCTCTGCTGTTTCCTAAAGCATGTGCCAAAAAAGATAAAAGGCAGCAATGATACCAGGAACGCTTCATTGCCAGTCTCGTCTCTTTAACGCACATTGTTCCAAACTTTCAAGCTTCACAGGGACACCAGAAAGATATTATTTCATCATTTTGCAATGAATTGTTTAATTCACTGTGATTGAAAACTGGCCCTATTAAAGTCTGCCACTTTGCAATTTCCAAAGTACAAGGAGGACTTTTTTCTTCCAGCACAAACATATGTAGCGTATTCCAAGGTATCTCGTCATACTGCCAAGAGGGATTTCTTGTAAAGAAAACAGGTACTAGCTGCGTGTTTTTAAACTATATTTGAATAATTTGCTAGGACTTTACAAACAGACCTGAAGACAAGGTTAGAAGCGATCAAAGAATTTATCTTTGAAATCATGACAATATATCAGGGGACCACATGTTGATATATTTATTCATATTATGAATCTGCCTCACCTTGGAAGAGTGCCTCCACAAGCAGTGGGGCTTCTGGAGGAGGTAAAATAACGCACAGTGTTAGTAAATACACCAGAACCTGGCCCAGGAGAAGCAACATAAATCATTAAATGCAGTTCCGCCTCAGGAACAGAAGTTTTGTTTTTCCAGAACAATATCATCTACTGTAAATCGTATGTTTGCAGGTCAAGGTCAATTTAAACTTCTTAAACCTTTAACAGCCATCAAACTGGAAACCTGCAGGAAGAAAGGATGTGGTGAAAGAAGTGATGGACTGGAAACTGTTACCCTTGGCAGAGGAGCATTTGCTATTGTTCTTTTGAGAAAAAGAGCAAACTTAGACATGCCTTGATTATAAATATGTGAACTTGCCACAGATTATTTAATTAATGAAGCATCTAACAAATTTAACCCTTTCCCGGGGGCTTAATTCTTTTTCCTGGAACATCAGAAGAGGCCTGAGGAAGCAAGCGTGCCATTCCCACCATCACGGAAACAGAAAGAGAGAGGCAGGATTCAGTAACTGGACCCGGGCTGGTGCCTAGGTGAGGTGTGCAAGGTGGGCAAGATTGTCCTGGATGAAAGAGGACAACCTCGGTGGAATAATTTAAGGGGGCATCATGACTAGAGATGGCCCTGTCCCCAGCATGCACAAATGCCAGCCCTGCGAGAGGTCTCTCTGACCCCAACAGGCACTGTCAGGGCTGTCCACTGAGGACGGCCAGAAGATGCTGTTAGAGACATGGGGAATGTGGGTCCAGGGGGAAATTTGTGGATACTCTGCTGCTGTAGCAGTACATGACCCCTGTTTCTGGCCTGGTTATGCTCTTGAACAGGCCATCCAGCAGGCGCACCAGCGGAATGCAGCATACACCCAGCGCACAGTACCTTGCCAGATCTACTGATGCTCTGGTGAAAATGAGAAGTTACATATTAATCATTTTAATGGGCCAAATCCTACACCTATTCAGTCAGTGTAATTGTCCACGTTGAGACTAAAAGCGCAGTCATGTTTAATTAGTTATTAATAGGCAGTTACCTATGAGCTTTGTAATGACTTCATACTATCAAAAGCACAAAGCTGGACTATGGTATGCTATAGACCGATTGAATGAATAATAGTAGTTTAACAATTTAGCTTATGCATATTTACATGCAACATGCCAATAGCCTTTTTCATAAAACAACTATGAAAACAATAAATCATAAAAATAAATCAAAAAGTCTTTAAATAAAGAAGACGAGATGTTCTGTGAGAGCCGTTTGGGTTTTAGCCACAGAGGCCCTATGGATTAGAGTGGGATTTGTGCAGCTAAATCCCATCCAAATTTCTGAAAATGATGTTCAGGTTGATGATGAAGCTACAAAGTCAAGCACACTCCCTTCTGAAACCTATTAAAGGAACGTCCATCAGGTCTTTAATTTTCTTTTTGCAAAGCTGCTGGCAAAACATGCGATAGGCACTTTTTCAGGGCTGTTTGTTATTTTTATTTTTGGGTTGGCAAATAATTTCCTCATTGAAAGCTGCCATTTCACAAATCAGGAGAAAATGTAACCAAAAAATATGGGTCCCTCAAAGTGATGAAAACATTTCCAGGAGCTTGGTTAACATTACTTGACAAGGAAGGCCTGGTTTCTATAGATTAGCTGCTAATATACTCCCCTGGTATTCAGGAGACCATAAGACAATCTATTTTCTGCAAATTCAAGCATGGACCAGAGCCCACATATGCCCCTTCCCAAATGAGTGCCTAATGCCTCAGTGATGGGGTCTTCCAAGATAGGTCTTCCAGAGAGGGCACTCCATGGAGCTCAAGGGAAAAGAGAAAATAACAGCAAAGTTTAATTAACCCATCTCATGAATTTTTATTAAAATTCCTACAGTTTGAGGGGTTTGTGGCTTGGGAGCGAGGTTGGAGCTCTTGACTAGGTCATCAAATAGAGTAAAACACACATTCCTATCAAAACTCTGGCCTTTTCTTTCCCATGTAGTCATCTGCTACAAAGATTAGTACACTACAGATGTATAAAAGAATGAAAGTGCATGAAGATAATGATATAAAGCATATAAAAATAAGACAGTTGAAATGCCACCTGTGTTGTAGTTCTGTTATAGTTTAATGGACATACGCCAATGAACATTGTGCCTCTGTGTCCAAACTGATAGATGGACCCCATAAAAGCTCTCCTCAGAAGAAGTCAGATAAGTGAAACTCGGTAGAAAAATAGCTGTACTTTCTGTAGCTATAGATTATTCAATCAATGAAGCTCCTACCTAACTCAATACTACCCACGTCCTTGGATTTACTTTCTGAACCCTAATCTGAAGTACAAACTGGCTCTCAAATTCCTCTGATGAGTGCGGTAATTTTGAAAGCCCCGAAAACTTCCCAGGGAGTAAGCAGTAGCTCCCAACTGTGGGTTTTATGGCTGAGACCAGAAAGAGATAGCATTTACCGTTCTCAAGACAGAGCTTGGGATTTGCTTTCTTGCTTAGGAACATAGTTATAATTTATAATACAATGTCGTTTAAGTTCTTAATATGAGTGGTAGTTATGGAATCATTTCATGTTCTTTATTTTTTTGGCTTAGTCCCATTTTTCTTTTCCTTTATTTGTACTACACACACACACATATATATATCTCATTACTAGATCTCAAGAAATGTTAACATTTCTTTACTGTCTGCTTCCTGGTAACTTATGGAGACAATTTTATTAACGGTAACCATGGTAATACAGAAACAGAGTCTAACATGACCGCCTTGAAACACCCAACTGCAAGGAATCCGAAGTGCAGTTCTTAGCCAGAGGAATTATAAACAGCAAACCCAACTGGAGAACTTCCCACCTTATTTTGGAAAGTCCTACAAAACTGCTGCATTCATCCTGCTGAATACTTAGGGATTAGGGGCTGTTTAATACCCCTGTAGTTGCCCTGTGCCTTCTGTGTGTGAGGCATTGGCACAAGTAACAAACATGTCAAGGGTGCTCCGAGAGCTACTGGGAAGTCTCTGGCCGCCAAAGTGCTGCTCTGTTTACTACTGCAGGAGAGCACCTTCTGCAACCTTGCAGAATTAGATTTATAACCATTTTCCAGAGGAGAAATTGAGGCCCTCAGCTTGAAGGTCCCTAGGGAAATCCTGCTAGGTGCTCTGGTCTCGCAGAATCTGCATGGCTTCTGTTTTCATCCTTACCTGCCTAAAATATCCTTGTGAGTTTAAATGGTATCTCCAAGGTTTCACAGATTTGAATGGCACAGGAGGAAGATGAATTCATGCCTCTCAGGTTGCCAGCCTAACCCTTAGGCACAGTAGTAAGGTGGCACAAAATCTCCTACAGCAAACTGCCTGCACCTTCCTGTGCAGGAATGAGCCTCTGTCGGGAGGAGACATATCACACAGGTCTCATGGGCAAGTGGGTACCAGAAGCAGCTACGACAGAGGATGTCAGATGTGGCCCTGTGTGGCATGGGCGTCAGGGTGTTAGGGCTTTCAGGAGGAGCACCTGCACTGCAGCCAGTGCATGGGGAAGCCTGAGTGAATTGTTCTCCTCTACCTTCTGCTCTGGGCTGGAGTGGCAGCTCTGTTATGCTTTGGGTGGCTGGGGACATGGACAATTTCAAGCATCATATTTTTGACCCCCTTTAAAGAAGCATTATGGAGACTGTTTGCAGCCCACCCTGCTTCTCAGACCATGTTGCTTCTCCCTCTCTCCTTGCACAGTCCCAGCCACACTGCTGGGATTGTTTGCAGGGGAGAGAGAGGGCTGACACTACATGCAGGCATTCTTCTCCTTCTTGATCTGTGTGCATTGCCTTCCTGATGCACTCTGAGGCAAGGCTGAGGAGATATTTATATCTCCCATACTGATGAGAATTACCAAGATCTTAAAATACTATTTAGAAGTGCTGTAACAATGAATATGTTATACCAGCAGTAGCTCTTTAAAAGTTTCATGTAAATAAAGTCTGCCTCCAAAGAGAGTCCCATACATAATATTACACAGTCATCATTAGCTTTAAAATTATTGCAAACAAAATAAAATTCAACACATCAAAATGGATTTAGGCTATGTGACCATTCAAAGCTTATTAAAATGACAAACTTGAAGAAGCAGCTGGAATGCTTAAAACTCATCACTTTTTCATGTGCTAGTTTGATTTAAAGGAGACTCCAGAGGCTTTCTTGAGCCTCTCATGAATTATTCCCCAGACTTCACTGCTGGCCAAAATATGGCTATCACTGGGCCCTAGATCCCTCTCTCTGTGTGATCTGGCTTTTCATGGAAGATTCTAATCTGGTAGTCTTCCCTCTCACACCCATACTCTTGGCAACTCTTCATTTTCCTTGAGGAATTCTAGGATCTTTATCTTCACTCACACTTAAAAAACATGTCGTTTGAAATATTTAATACTTCTACTAATGCAGCAGTTTCTTGGTGCACAGCATAAGCTTGGGGCCTTTGCTCTTGGCGTGAAGGTGTGCTAGGACATGTCTGCACCACTGCCTGTGGTGGACTGCAGCACTGCCTAGCCTTGCTGCTGCTGCTCTTTTGCAGGGAGAAACTGCCACTTTTGCTGTCCTTTTACAGAAACTTCAGTGAAAAACTGTATTTCTGGTTTCTCAGAGTATTTACACAGCTCAAATCTCTCAAGCCCTAGGGTTAAGAAAATTCTTTTGGGGCAAAATTCTGTTGTGTGAATGGGAGTCAGGCAGGAGGGGCAGACAGCCAATGAGAGAGTGGAGGCTACAAAGAAAGTTTTGGTGATACTTCACTATGAAGTCTATAAAATAAGTTTGCTCAAGGAATGGGCAAGGGTCTGGTGGTCAGTTTTCAGACTAGCTGAAAGGAGTCTTCAGTGAAGAAAAGTTCTGGCAATTCATTCAGCAGGCCAACTTGGGCTGCTGTGATTTAAATGACATCCTTTTTATCACAACGACATTGAACCAACCTGAAAAATGTTTCAAGATACTAAATCCTTCAAGCTTGATATTTGGAATGGGGTCCTCTTTCAAAATTGGATGACATCTTTGTATTATGGAGTCCCTTATCTTTCATTCCAATGATATTGCATAGACCTGTCTTTGTGACACACTGGAGACGTGATAAATTGATGCAGTGAATTTTCTCACTGGAATGCAAGAAAAAGAGGCCTCCTCAACATCTTCCGTTTTTTTGTTTTTTTTTTTTTTAATACAAATTCTACCCAGTTCCATTATAAATTATAAGATAATTCAAAGTAGATACATTTTTTATCTGATATTTTAAAAAGACAGTAACAATGTTACAGGAAGAAGGTGATTGTAAAGGCAAATAAAATACAATACTTATTTTTGAAGTGTCTGAAAAATTAGCTTATGTTTTGTTCACATTATTTGCATGTCTTCACTGCTTCAAATTGTTACTGTCCAAACACCCTTCAGCCTTTTCCCTATAGGCTAACATTGTGATACAGTGAGTGTATGTCAGTTTAAGAGCACATTCTTTAAAAAAATGTCAGCAAAGCCAGATAGGGACTGGTCCACCACCCATTGAAAATGAATGAAAGCTTTTCAGTTACTTCTAAAGCTTTTGAGTTGGTTGGTCTCACAGTGAATGTTAGTAAAGGATATGAAGATATGTGGTTTCTGCTGATTTCCCAAAATTTGTAAAATTTTCAGTGTGCTCCCACATAAGACTGTGCTCATGAAGTCAGTAGGTCTGTGTACATGCTTCAAAAAAGATACATAAAATAGGTTGCTGTATAAAGATTGAGAAATCTCTAAGTATTCCTACAAGTACCATAAGAAACATACTTTGACATCAAAGCAGCACCTTGTATGCATAATAATCAGTTCAGACCATGGAGAGAGGAGGGTCCATTTTTAGTGTTAGTCCATTTAAAATTGTTTTCAGTAGGTAATACACCTGGGGGGAACACCTACTATTATAGAACTTGCTGCAAATGTTCAAGATATATGATTTAATCAAAATATCAAACATCTTTCACTAAAGTCCAGTTAACCTTTGTAAACTAAACACTTTGTAAACTTACAAGACCTTCCTCACAAGATGAACTTCTGGCAGTGGAGATACAAACACACTTAGTGGGCTGAGTCCTTTTCCACTAACATACTTTGAGTTTTGCACAGCAAAAAATAAGAGAGGGGAGGGTGGAAGGGTCAGCTGCTTCCTGACATCTTTATCTCTATCAGTACCAGCAACCCCTCGGCCAGTGTCAGTGATTTGTGGTATTGTTGTTTATCTGTTTATCATTCACTCAGATGCACTGTTTAGATCCAAAGGTCCCAAGACCATTTGAAACCTCTTCTAGGCTTGCTGTACCAGACAAGGCAGACATCTGGCTGTCAGTTATAATTGCATCCTGCACCAGAAGTTGTTTTTAAATACCCCTGACTCCCTTTGAACGTTGAACTGTGATGCACAACAGTTTCAGGCTATTACTGCAAAAGGCAAAGTCAATTCATGGCTTTAGCCCAGTTTGAAACAAGATTTATGGGAGACAGTGGGGAGGGGGGCCATTCTACAAAAGGGTGGCTGTTCAAGCCTGCTTGGGTTTTAGTGATACAGCAGTTTCGTTTCCAGTCCGTACAACTTATTCCTTGAATGCTGATAGAGATAGAGCATCAGAAAAGTGTATCTGTGGTGTCAGCATGTTTACTGTTTCCTGTTGTCTTTCTTTGGAAGTATTTTAACAGAAATTAGGAGTTCACATAAAAACCCTACAGGCTCTGGGATGAAAGGATTTACTATTAGGTTTCCTTCTCACCCTAACATGGTGGATTGTGATTTAAACTCTACAGACTCATGACAGGATATGATGCCAATTAAAAGCATGAAATCTATTTTTTTGTCTGAATAATAACATAATCCCCTTTCTATTATCTGGCTAAAGGGTTATTGACAGCACCTTCATTTCTCAGCCCAAATATTGGATTTATTAGGCTAACAAGCTCCTCTTGTTTAAGTTATATAGGCCAATGAATATTGCTGACTGTCCAGGCACAGGACTGTATTCAATATCGTAAAGGCATGTTTTTCCCCTGTTAATCGTTACACTGGGTCAAGAATGCGCAGAAATGTAAGTGGACAGCTGGTTTTGGTTGAAAGCAGAGTTCTGATTTGCTGTTTAATACCAAATCAATTATAAAGTAATTTAATAACAAATTCAGCTGGAGTCTTCTGAGCTCTGAACTCAGTTTGCATGCAGTACATAGGAAGTTTGATGGAAAGACATTACTGGATTAGAGACAAGAAAGAGGTTAAGTTCTGTCTCTCTGAGTTGCCAGTCATGACTGCTTGAGCATGATACGTGATCTACCATGTTTTGTCAAGGCAAGTGCTTTGGTAAGAGAGACCATGCTGATACGCTACTGGAAGTGAACTACCCCTCTCTGCTTTGGCACATGGTCTGACACCAGTGAAGAGCCCAGAGGCCTGTATGTGCCACTCAGTTCAGCCCCTGGTGGACTGCTGTCTATATTACATATGGGTTTTCCCCAGAAATGTTTCCCATTTACACACATTTTATGCATCATTGTCTGAAATGGGAAGGGAGGAGTCTCTCTGTGTCACATACACAGTCACATAAACTGGAGCCTGCAATTTCCCTAATCACTAAAATCCCTTCTCCCCATGTGTAGGTTGTTAACCTTCATTACATCCCCAAGGGGACATACACTAAGCAGAGGCCTGTTAAAATGAAAATAACCGTCCCTTCAAATTGCCAAATCATCATATTTAAAAGCCCCCTTCTTATAAAGCAAGGTTCATCATTTGCAGTGCCAGGCTAATTCCTGCTCAGAGTTGAATGTAATTATTTCTGCTATATGGTTTTATTTTTAAAAATACTTCATTGGCTTCTGCAGCATCATAACAGCCCATATTGTGTTAAATCTTCTTAAAGTTCCAAGTCTTAAGATGAAGATACAACTTACAGTTATTAGAAAATTCATATGGAGACTGCTTTCACATGTATACATACATTGTTTTGTTCGAGCTTCAAGGTTAATTTTTACCCTGTGTGTTTTCCAGATGCACATAGGATTTTCCCCTCATTTCCTGTCTCATTCCTAATCTAAAATCTATTGCCATTTCATAATAATTAAAAAAAGAGCTAGGCTGCTGAGTGAGCAGAGGAACTCTGGTGCTGAGTCGGGTGTACTAGCCCTTTTGAACCACCATTTTAACGCTGTTGCATGTGGACTGCAAAATGGTGGTTCCTATGATTTTGATGAACAGGGACCTGCAATACACTTGTCGTGCAGTCATGAAAAATGCCCTCACCCCAGCTGAAAAAAGGCCAGCTTCTCTTGCTGGTGCTTGCCTTTGTGCCTGTCTCTCTGTGCTTTCACAGCCCTCGGTTGCCTCAGGACTGCCTCTAATTCCTCTGTGAGATCTACAAAGCCGTTAAACGCTGATTTCTAATTTAAAGTTCCTCAGAAGTAACCATGGTGCTGTGAGCATGACATACAACCCCAAATGGTAAGAGGACAAAAAAATCACAATAATTTTGTGTCCTGTGTGTTTACTAACAGAGGACCAAATGTCACACAGGCAGTAGTGCCAGACCAGTGTGCATGGAGAATGAATGTTTTGCTCATGAATAAATGGTCCCTCCAGATCAAGGTTGAGGTCATTGGTAAGATCTAGGTGTTAGCTCACTCTAAAGCTATGTGCACATGCGAATAAAAGAGTTAATACTCAGACTGCCAGAATGTCTTTCATAAGAGATGTGTTCAGCCTCATATGTATATTTTTTTTAATAGTTGGGTATAAGCAGTTTATCCCACACTTTGGCGTCAATACGCTGCTGGCAAAATAGCAGCCAAAGCAGGCAGTGACCTTGGGCTACCACGAGCTAGGTATCAAAGAGCACCACAAAAGAGGGTTAGGAAAATGCTAACGGCGCGGAAATTGCCTGTGATTGCCCGCAGCAGGCCGGGCATCCGCTTTTGCCCGTGAAGAAATGGTTGCCGCTCAGCCAGGTAGGCAGCGGGCGCAGCGCGCTGGGGAAAGCGGCTGCGCGGCGTGCCGGTAGCCGGGCATCGCACACGCGCAGGCCGGCAGCTGAGAATCCCCGTGTGCCGTCCCCTGGGGAAAACAGACCCGCAGCAACAGCACTGATGGTCTACGCAACAAAATCGTTTTCTCTCTTTGGTTTGCCAGGGCTGTAAATAGAACAACAAAAAAGTGAAAAATAAAAATAGGAAGGGCTGAGCTATTAAATGCGGGAATAACGCGGCTCTTCAAGGCAGGGCTATGGTAGAGGGGCGGGTAAAAGCTCTACGCTGTGTGCGCGGCGGGGGGGAGGCGGCCGGGCGGGACTGACGGACGGACGGACGGACGGACCCAGCGCCCGAAACTGCGCGCGGGGCGCCCCCTGGCGGCGGCGGCGGGGCTGGGCGGCCGTCCCGGGGCGGGGGGGAGCGGGGGACGGTGGTGGGGCGGGGGCTTCTGCCCGCCCGAAACGGAGCGAAACGGTCCCCGGTGCTTTGGTTCGACTGACTGTTGAGCGCTCAAGCCAAGTGTTATCCATTTTTCCCCACACAATCTGTTTGCAGAGCTAGCAGTGCATTTCAAAATGGCTTATCTTGATGACACGGTCATAATTCTAAATAATTTGGTTTCCAAATAGATACATCATGTTGTGGCCTTGCCAGAGAATCGTGCTATTGAAAGACTGCTGTCTTAAGAGTTAGACTAAATAGAGGAGAAATGATTACATGATCTAAACACCTTCCGGGGGGAGGGGCTGGCGTGTGCTGCTGTTTGCTGGAAAAAAGCTAAACAAAGAAAATATTTTCCGAACCCAAAAGCTTCTTTCTCGGGGTCATGAACTGGAGACATTGCGAGTACTGTCAAAAATCTAAAAAGGAAATGAAAAATAGCACTTGCTCCTTTTGAACGTGTGCGTGTGTTTTCTTTTCTTGATGGCTGGAGGAGACCGTGTTCTAACAAGGTTTCTCAGTGCACTTGAAAACGCAGAAATATGTTGTAATTCTCTGGTTCCTTCAGACTGAAAAATCAGAGAGCATGTTTAAGATACAAGAACTCCGTGCATGTGTGTGTATTAGCTTGTAGCTGCAATGTAGAACTTCCATATGTATATGTATGTATGGTGGAATTTAAATCTTCAGCCTCCAATAAAATTGTATTCTGTAATAAAACTGCTGCACCTTGACTGCAGACTACACTGAATCCCAAATTAAACACCCCATTTACTCTACTGTAACAAGCAGGAAGGTTTGCTACAGTGAACACTATTACAGACAGGAAAGGCATATTATCATCTTCTTTACCTTCTGTACATACGATAGCAACACCTACACAGCCCCGGTGAGTCCTATTTTTCTCTAGTTCCTGGCTCCTCTTACAAGAAAGAATTGATGAAGGGAAAAGGCGGATTGAAATGTAATATTTAATTTCACATAGCTCCCTTTAATTATTTAGCTAGCTGGACAGAGAGCTTCAGCAGTTTAAAAGCAAGCAGGTAGCGTGTTTTACTACAAAATGTCTTCCTGGATTTCATGAATAACTCAGTGTCATAAACAGAAACAGCTGGCATGCTGAAGGCTGTGTAGATTTCTTTATGCATTATATATAACGTAGATGCTTCGCAGATAATGCACATGAACTATCCGCTTCATATCAATGTTTGTAGCTCACAAATACCATAAATAATATACCAGGGATATAAAATTAGACGATTTAAACTTGTTAATCCGGGTTATATATTAAAATGCCAGTGTTTAGTGGCCATTTGTCTATTGTTTAAAGGTCTAACAATTTCAGATGCATGCTATTCTTGGGTGCTAGTTTTCCTGTCTTTTTCTAGGAGAGTCATAATAGGATTTTGATGTTTTTGTTATGGTTATTAAATTAGAAATTGGAGCCCACTGAGGGTAACAGGAGGAGAGAAGACCGTTAATGCCGCTTTGTCACGTCAAGCAAGGTGCTGGCGAGCCAGCACTGCTGTCTGGGGCTGGGCTGGAGGCTTTCAGCTGTGGTCTGAGGGGAGCTACCCTCTAGTGGGCTGATGGTGAATTTTATTCCCTTTTTCATGCCCCATCGTGGTCCTCATTTATTAAATACAAGGTAACTTCTCTAAGGATATTCTTGGCTATTAACCTTCATGCATGAGACAGGAGCTGAAAGTTAATAAAGAAAGTATTTCTAATCAACTGTGGTGATGTGAAGCAGGGAGAAGTTGTACTAGTAAGCCAAGAATGTGACTCCCCGGGCCTCTCACAGCTGAGGTTAATCTGAAAGGAGTTACAAGTTTGAAGTTGTTTTAGATCAGATGTCGAAGGCGAAGAAGGAGGGCTCCATTCCCAGACATCTGATCTAAACTGTTTGAGCTTGGGAAGTTTGACTCCAGATGCAGGTTCCAGCTCTGCAGATGATCCTTATCTTTAGTGGGACCAACTCAAACACATATAGATTTGTTGCCACTGCAAAGGACCCAAGGAAAGAAATTGGCTTTCAGCCCGTAGCTTTGGGGGAATTAATTCCTTGAGCACGAGTAGTCTGAGTTTGGCTTACCTCTGTTTAAGAGTAGAGTAACCTAGGAAAAAAAAACAGGCCAGGGAGTTGGAAAGCTGAAGAATAAAGGGTGTGACTGAATTAGAAGGCTCATGCAGGGTGTTGTGCGTAGCATTGCTGGGCTAGAGACTCTATTAGCATCTACTGTAAGTTCTGTTCCAAGGGATCAGATTTCTGGAGCCTGAGACCAGTTACGATACATCAGAGGAAGCCTCGTAATAGGAAGCTTTATTGCCTTCTGCTAAGTGAGCCAAAAGTCAGGGGCTTTCCCTTGTAAGCATAAGGCTGGGAAGGGGGGAAGGGGAGGTGGGAGGTTTTTTTTTCTTTTTGCCTGATGTGTTTCATCCTTCCCCACCTCCAACATCAAAGTGTTTGCTAAGGCAAGTCAGCCCTGTGATTCTGGAGCTGTGTATTTCCCCTCTCCCAGTAGTTTCCATGCCCATTTCCTATGCCCCAGCTGCCAGAGCACTAACCCTCTGCTGCTTTAATCACTCCATTAATCAAGCCTTTGCAGTGATCAGCACACTAGCTCTCACTGCCACAAGGAAGCCTGTTACTTCTTCAGGACACATAATCTCCCACTAGCCCTCCAACTGAGCCATATTGCTCCACCAGCTAAAAAGGGTATTTCACTCCATTTTGAATTAGCTGTTTTTAACATAAAGTAGCTCACGTAAGGCACAACTCAAGAATACTTCTTATATTTTGGGCACCGTGAAGGTGAAAAGACATACTTAGCCATTTCCTATCTAAGCTTCACAGACACTGTGATTTCATTAAACAGACGAACCTTGTCATCAAACCACAGATCAGCAGATACAAACAAGTCATTTCTGCTGGCTCCTAGGGAGCAGTGATTGCACCCCCATGGGCATGGAAGGGGGGCTGTCGTGTACAACAGCATGTGTATAGACAGTCTCCCATCCAGTCAGAGCAGCTTATTAACTACTATTTTGTACTGGGTAGTGCCAAAAGATGGCAGATCCTATTATGCTAGGAGACTTTGAAAAATTAAAAATATAGCCATAAAACAAAAGATCACAGTAAAGCCACAAACAGAGCAAAATAAATGAAAGGAAAGCTTAGTAACCTTCAGTGGCCTCTCACACTTCTGACTCTTGCAAGGGGAACAGTGTTGTGCTTGAACGTTATTTTGCAGTGTCTTTTGTAGAGCGAAGACTGGGCACTCTGCTGACTTGCAGGATGGGGATGTCATTTCCTAAGGTTAAGGGGAAGCAGGGGAGTCCTGTGTGCTCAGGGAAGGTGCAGCTCCTGCATGACGCAAGGTGGGGCAAGGCTCGTCCCCTGGTAGCTCTGCCTGCCTTTGCTAGGAAACCTCTCTTCCCGCACATCTGTCCCACAGCATGCCCTACCTTTTCCTGAGCTATCCATTTCTGAAGCCAGGAAAATCAGGGAAAGGAAAGGAAGGAAAAAAAGCCAAAGCCAGACTAGAAAGTACTCACATCACTACTACCATCATTCTGGCAATATGCGAGAGCAAAGGCACAAGAGTGGGATGTGAAAACAGCGGCAGAGAGGAAATGAGCTTGGAGTTTGAGAATCCCAGCCTGCTGGGAAGGACAAAATCCTTCCAGTTGTGGGAAAAGGTTCAACAAAGAGCAGTGCCTGAAGGAGCAGAGACTGAAAGAAGTGGAAGTGAGACCAGTCTGCTTGCTGACAGCAATGGGGGGCACAAAAAGCAACTGTATCGCCATTCATCATGTTTGAGTCTTTAAGCATAATCATGCTCTAAAGTTTTCAATGTCCAGTTTATATAGCTGTTCCTTTCCTTCCTAGATCCAGATTTGAATTCTGCAGCTTGGGCAATTTGTGACTGCTGTGAGCAAAGCAGTTGTCTCACATGAATGCACACACACACACAAACACCCACACACTCTTGGGGTGGACACCTGCAAAAATACCAGCGGCAGACAGAAATTCTAACACCTAGAACAGTTTCTGAATGCAAGCATGGATGCAGTTCAATCAGTACAATTGTTTTGCAGAATCATTTTAGTGAAGTATTTACTTTTCTATCTGCTGTTGCTGCATGTTTAAGCTGCTCTTCCTGTATATTAATGCTTGTTTTCCCATTTAAGTTCTCTAGCTCTGTCTTTGTAAACGTGCATCAAATCCAAATGACGTGTTTGCATGTGTATACTCAATGAACAACACAAATTATTTATCCCTTGGGATAAAGGACTTGAAAATACAGATGGTCTTGATACAGTCTGATAAGAATGTAAACAGGAAAATATCTTTGTTGACTTATTTCTCAGTAATCAGTAATAATTAGTTATTGTCTAGAGATGAATTATATATTATTTCATAAACCTTGCAACAAACAATAGCTAAATGAAATCAACTTTGATTTTCATATGATTAGTAAAGATAACATCAGATAACTTCCTTAGCAAAGGAACAGAAACCCATGCTCCATTTTCCATTGCTTTTTTATTCTATGTCAAATTTAAAGGCAAAAATCAAGATCACAAATAGTGTCCCAGAATTTTATCTTGCTCCTCACATCTATGGTTTTGCAACTTATTTTTTTTTTTTCTTGAAGTGTGCTTTTGTTTCCTTCAAATTGCCATCAGATGTCAATATTAAATCCATTGAGTGGCTTTAGTTCTTCTGAAATAATTTCTTTCTCACCACTTTGACCAATTATTTCCACACCAGAAACTACACTTGGTGTCTTGCCTTCAATATGTGATGTTCTGCTTCCCCATTTCAGATGAGCCAACATAAACTAAATATTTTTCTCTTTTTGCAGTTGTTTCATAGGCTGATTAGATTCCAGACAATCGTATCTATGTCTTGTAATGACTTTGCAATTTTTCAAGAATGTTTCAATTTAATTGTGGATTAACATTGGCAAGGAACTAATAGCTGAACTGTATTTGCTAATCCTTTCTCTGACTTTAGTGTGAAGAAATCTCAGTTGCTATGAAGGTCTGCACATAGAGCTGTCATCATGTCAGGGCAAATCAAATGCAAAAATTATCACAGGGAGAAAAAGCAAAAGGATTTGAGCAAGGCTGAATGAATAAAAACATCCAATGACTGTTCCTCTTTCAGCCCTTTTTGCAGACCTGTGAACTTGCACTGCCACAGACTCTGCTGTTACTCCTCCTGGTCCTACCAGACCTCCTCCCCTCTTTCTGCCCTGCTTGCTCTTCTGCTTCACCTCTGCCTAGATCTGTTCCCAGGTCACCTGCTAGTCACTATTCAGTGGTCTTCCACCAGTCTAAAGCACTCCTCAGACATGTTCAATGTCTTGGTCTTACTGTGTTTCATACATTCATAGCACACATTGAGCAAGAATGGCTTAATCGATCGGTCAAGTGCAATGATGGCTATCTATCTTAAGATGATTGTTGCTGTTATTATTATTTTATTTTGGTATAATTTCATAAATACAGGTATGTGTTTTTATTTTTCCAAGTGTATGGCAATTAGATCTTAGGCTATATTTTCTAATGCATCTGTTAGTGTGCATGAAAATAAAATAGAAAGTAAATTCTGTTTGCCCTGAATAGTCAACTACTTAGCGCAGACTACTGTATTTCTGAGTGGTCACCTGATTGCAGAACTTGCCTGAATGTGTAAGAATTCACATGGTTTTTTGGCAGTGAGGTGACTTTGTGGTATAACTAATTTTGACCAATTGGTTGCCAAAAATATTTGTTAATGGTTGTCTGTGACGGTGAAGCTATCTGAACATCTGCCTTGGTGATAGGTGACTCTCAGTCAGCGCAGGTGAGGTTTGCTGAGGCTGGTATATGAGCCTGACTGGAAAAAGGACGTTTTCTATTCCATATAAATTGTTCGAGGAGGATTCAGACGTTGTTATGGAGATCCCTATATTGTAACTACCAATGGCCAGAAACCATGCAATTTGCATTACAGCTTTGTTTAATATAAATTGAAATAATCTCTGCAGCTGTCCTTTTTAATATGGGAATAACCAAATTGGCACCCTACTGGGAAAGCTTAACTAATACAGAAAAATATCAAGTGAAATTACTGAAAATAAAAGATATTACATGCTGACACGTAGATTAGTATTGATATATGAAGCTGTAATGTTAATCTACAAGAACTGCTTGTCTTGTAAAGCTGTGCTTTATGCCTTATTAGTGCTTGACCTCTTGATAGATGGACTCAGCACAACCATGTACACGGTTTAGAGGGGCCAGGGTTTGCTGCAGTCACTGATAGCAGTTTGGGAATTTTAAAAAAGGAGAGGAATGCCTCAGTCAGGTCTACCAACCAAAGTGTCACATAGGATGGAGAAATCTTCACCCAAGAATTGGCCTGACATAAGTAAATGTACTCTACAGGGTAAAATCACTGTGAGATTGCCCTTTTCTGACAGCTTTCAGAGGAGACTGACCACATTCTGTGGAGAAATTATGGGACTTACATAGCAAGACACAGCAGCCCCCCTTGGACTTTCCATCAGTCCACAGCAAATAGGCTTCCATCAAGCTGCCTGCTTCCTAGGTAGTTCTGCTGGCAGAAGAGGGCCCAGGAGTACCAGTTCACTCAGGGCAAAATTAAATTTACCTGCATACTGCCTAGTAATTAAGTCTACTATCAAACTAGGTTGTAGTTAATCACTGACCAGCTAGAAGCTGTGAGCTCAGCACCTGGGGTATAACTGTTGGGGCACATTAACTATAAAACTAAAAAATTACTTGGGTGAATAAGGCACACACTTATTCTCCTTTTGCATAAAATTGATTTTAAAAATATGATGCTAAGAAAGAAGGGATAACATCCCCATATTATAGGTATTTCTTCCTAATCTTCACAGTGTTCCTTCAGAATTCAGGTACAAATTTATGCCCTGGATCTAAAAACCGGTGTCTTCAATCTCGTGCCCAGTCTGCCGTGGATTCTGTCCAACACACTTGTCTGTCTCAGTATCTTGGCTTTTTAAGTAGGGGTAATATTAATTCACCTTTGTAAAGTGCTATGAATTCTTTAGATGGAAAAAGTGCTGTGTATATCAAACCCTGAACTCAATTTTAGCAGGTAAGTGAACAGAATTGATTTTGAGCCTATATTTATTTGCAATTTTAAATTGCCCTAACTTCCTTAGACTTACTCCAAATACACAAACGTGTAATTGACAGCAGCAGAATTCATCCCATACCTTCCTACTGACCATTTTTCTAACCACTGAATTACAGCAGGGTAGCAAACAGCAGAATCTGGCTCCTTGTATCTTAAGTTGTTGTATAAAACCAATAAAATCAGCAGCAGTTTTATGGATTTTTTTTTTTACAAAATGCTACAATCTAGTGGGTTTTTTTAATATGCAATGCAGAAATGTAACTGTGCTGCAATAGATACAGTAAGGGATAAGTTGTGATCTCCATTATTTGAACAGATTGATAACATATATCCATTGGTATCAAAAGTGGTTCTTTAGTTTTACCTTCTTGATTTGTTGTAGTACAGGTGTGAAAAATATTTATTTCATTTTACAACAGCTGACTTTTTTTTTGCAATGACTGCTACAAGAAATATTGACTTTTTATCTTTTAATAAATAATATTTATAGATTTAGAAAAAAATCATTAGGTATGAATTATAGCTACTGTAATCATTATAAATACATTAACAACAAATGGTCAAGCCAAATTAGAAAAGCTCTATTAAAAATTAAATAAAAGATCTATTGAGTAAACGGATGTCTCTTCACAGCAGACATATCGGTTATTGACTGAAGCACTTCTAAGTATTAGGAAATGACCAGCCATGACGAAACATTACTAAAATAAAGCTCCATAAAATACAACTTGCAATGTTGCCTTGATCAGGGACAATCAGGAGGCTAATTAAAAATTTGTGTGCAATATTCTTAGAAATCCACTGGCTTCCATAAGGAGATCTAAATTACATGCTTAGAAATAATTAAAGAGTTCAGGCAGCAAATTTTTAAAAGAACAGCTATCATCCAAGATGACTGCACTTTAAAGGTGGCCATCTGTCTGTTGAGGTCCTTTTTTAACATTCTGCAGATAAAAAGTTAAAGAGAACAACAGAGAAGAAAATTGCAGCAAATGGACCCTGAAGCTTAGCACGGTAGAGCCCTCAGTGCTGATTTGAATGAACTCAGAGGAGGGAATGAGTAAAATCTTGTAAGATCAGGGCCCCCAATTGCTATTAGCATGTTATAAGAACTTATTCAGCAAAGGAGGATATGACATGAAAGGTATAATCCTAGTGTTGATGGCAATGTTTAAAAAGTACATAAACAAGATTATACTTCAATTATTATACTACTTTGCTTTTACAGAGGGCTAAATCTGATGCTTTAGACGTAAAAGTAGTGCTAGCTTCCAGGCTTAAACAAAGCTAGTTTAAGGAATTGAAATGGCTCCAGTTCTTGATTTAAAACAGGTTTTTGCTCTCAGTAATCTCTGGCAGTAAACACACATACTTTTCTTTTCAAGATGGTTTATGATCAGTGATTTTAGTCTACTCCACATTACCCTACCACGTGTCCTGAACTGCTTGGGACAATCCCAGATTAGGAAATGCATTCACAGATCTCACACAAAGACTACTTTATACAGAAATAACAAAATGTCCTAACATCTGTTCACAGCCCATTTAGTAATAAGTTTGTATACCTTGACACTTCCAAAGAAGGTCTTCCTAGAAGTTATCGTTATCTCTGGGAGACAAGGGAGCCAAGCAGGGATTGCACACACACGTTCTTTTAAACTAAATCTTATTATGACTGATATTATTAGAGAAGCTATTAAATTCTGTCCTTGCTTCCAAGGTGGAAGATCTTAGCTCAAGTTGAATGGCTCTGTTGTGTGGCAGATATGAAATACACAGGGGCGAACACTCACTGCCTGCCATGAGGTTACAGTTACAGAAAATCATCGTATCCTGTCCCATGGGGGAACAGCAGTGATCCAGGGAAAAGGAGTCCAATGGAGCTATCTCTACACGATGGTCTCTATGCTGGCAGTCTAGTGAGAGACCACAAGTCTTCAAAGAAAGAAGCAACACAGGGGTGGTACGACCTATTGCTGTTCAACATTTACAGTTCTATTTCAGACCAGAAAGAGGGCTTATGCACTCCAAAGTTTGAGTGTCTTCTTTTTCTCAGTGATGGCAATCACTAATAAAATGTCACTTCTCCCTATAAACTTGCTGCTCTGACTCCTTCACATAGTCATAACAGCAAATCCCCATCAGAGCAATGCCTGTTAGGCACTCAGATGACAACCATTTGGGATTTGGCCTATCTGGACAGCAACAAACTGTTCTGTAATCTGGGTTTTTGCTTTTTTAATACTGGAATAATAAAGTTTATTGCAGTTTTAGTGCCCATTAGGAAGTTGCCTTCCCACACATACCCCGATTTAATGGGAGACAGTTGATTTATTATGAGGCACAATGTGAATACTTGTTTTCACCTCCTTCCCGTCTCCACTCCCAATTCCCATGTGTTCTGGTTGAAAAGTTCTGCAGCATATAAGTGCCATCATCATCAACACATACACCACTCAACCTTTACACTGAGTGCTGAAGCCTACAAGCTCCACAAGCTGTGAGCAACCTGAATTTGTCAGAGTAATGATACTTTGGGATATGTGTATGACCAAAAGGGATATTTTTCATTGAAGTAGAGACACATCGTTATAAATGAGACACAAAAAAATCCGGTAGTGTTTGGAGTGCTTAACACTCAGAATAGTTTCTGATTTGTTTAAGGCAACTGCTTGAGGAAAGTGATGATACTGCAAGTAAAAGTAATAAAAGCCTCCCACAAAATCATTCATTAAAATAACAATTGAAATGTACATATTAAGTAACACAATTGACATGCATCTGGGTAATTTAAATCTATTAATATTCTAGTGGGAAGAATGCTTACTGCTGATGCTTGTGCCTGATGCAGATTCGAATAACAGTGCTGCATCATTTAATGCCGTGTGGTAACTCTTACACTCCATCTGAAAACATGTTAGAGATAAATAACAAATAACTGGAAAGAGAAATTTCAGGGTATAATGTGCAGGAGAAGAGAGATGTTTTCAGATGAGATTTGAAATCAGATTGAGAGTCAATGAGGTAGAGAGAGAAAGAAAGGCTGTTCCAGATGGTGGGAGCTGCAGAGCAGAAGGCTGTCTTACCACCAATTCATTTAATGAAACCCACCCACTAGTTTCCCATCCTGACTTTTTTCTCAAACCATGTTAGGCTCAAACCTTGTGGTGTGAAACCACAGGAACCCGATGTGAAAAATCCCATGCTCTCAGCATGCTGTGGTGAGAAAGTCCCACGTGCTGATCTGTCTAGAGCAAGGCCCTGTGTTCAGACAAAGGCTTTTCTCTCCCAAAGGTCACTGTTAAGCTCAACAGATGATCCTACAGGAGCCTGTGCCTGCACAGCAATGAGCACCTTCATCCCCACATTGCTCTGTGCATCTTGGAAGCTGCTGCTCATCACTGCGTGACCAGTCTAGTACAACAGGATAGGTGCTGCTCGTAAGGCAGAGAGCTGCATACACAGGAAGGCTTTCAGGGGTGCACTGGGAGATAGTTCATGTACAATATCTTTCTCTGCCGCAAGGTCATGCCAGCTTACGTGGCATATCATGGCGTGGCTAATTCAGCCTCTGCACAAGCAGATGCACCCCTGAGATGCAGAGGGCAAATACCACCATAAAGGAGACCAGCTCTTTGGCTGAGCCTAGTGGGAATTCCATCCAGGGCTGGGTACACACACATTATACTAATATGCTCCTTCCTTCAGAGGACTCTTACACATCTGAAGTTTAATGCAACATAAAATGACCACTGTGATAATTACCTCTGCACAGTGGAATTCACTGAAGTGAATGTAAATATTAATTGTATGATCTACATAGTGTAACAGATAAAGGCTGCATCAAATAATATTTCTAAGCACAGCTCACCAAAGTAGTATAATTCTTGACAATTAAACTAAAAGTTCATCTAACAGCATCAACAGCACATCCTGAAGAAAAGAGCTTTGCCCTGTCCTGTGAAGCCCATCAGAACTAAGCAACATCAGATGAAACATAGAAATGAAGGTTCTGAAGTTATGCTCAGCTTGGCCTGGGGCCTCTTCTCCTTTGTACAGAGGAGCTTTTGCTGATCTTACCAGCACAAAGGAAGGAGAAGCAGTCTTTCAGACATTGGGATCTCAGGCAACACAGGGCTTTCTAGGTTAAAAGCAAAGCCTTCTTTTTCACACAGAAACCTACAGGTACCCCTTATGGGTCTGTGGTCAGTTTGCAGGAGGGAGCATCCTTGATCTATCAGGATATTGTGCTCTCCTTCAGCTTCAGTTTCTGGATAATTTCCCCTCCATGTCTGGAAGATCTGATTTGCATTATCTGATTTTGAAGCAAGCATAATCAAAAAGTCTGTGTTTGTGGAAGCAATCAGTAACTTTTCACAGTATGCAAATGAAAAATGTAAGCTGATTTAGTTATGGCTGCTTCCTCATTTGGAAGCACTTAATAGTTCTGGGATATACTTCCACTGAACAACACAGAACCAGAGCATGCTATCAGTTAAATCCATGAAATTCAAGTTATTTTGGGGTGAAACAGGAATAATGGATAAGTGAGTCACCTCCAAAATACTGTAAATGTAGATTCACAATATTATTTGATTTTATTCCTTTGCATAATTCTACTTATCACAACTCTAAAAATTTAAACTAGATAGAAACTATTAAAAAAGCGATGACAAAAATGCCATGTTAGATTTCCATTTATTTTATCATTAAAAAGATTTACAGCCTGTACTGATATCAGATTATAAAAATTAGAGCCCTCCATAAATTAAAAGGGCTTGCTCTTGCTAAGCTATAATAAGGGAGCTAATATGTCAGATATGAAAGGTCTAAGAACCAGAAAACCAAGCAGCAGTGAAAAGTGAGATCTTAAAAGAATGTAGAGCTTTTAGAACAAGGTTCTTGTAGGATGCAATGGAATACTAGTAGAAAAAGGTAACTTGCCAAAATAACTGTGCTAATCCTTCTCTTATAATAGCCTTCATGGCAGAATCAGTAATACTCTTTTTTTTTTTTTCATTAAACAGGCTCTGATATAATGACATTTAATTCCATGCAAATATTCTACTTCTTTAGGAATAATTTATTGTACCTTTACTGGAAAATTTTAGCTGGATCTTAAAAGGTTTTATGGCCTCAATTATAGCACTTCTACTCCTAATAATCAATATTGATTTTACTCTATCATCCTTTTTAAAGTTTCTCTTGGTTTACATAGAATCCAAATCTTGACTGGGTTTATAAAGTGATAATATTTTCATTCTAAAATCATATTCTTTTAGATATTTATTCCATCTCCTCAGTAGCTACTTCTGCTATGCCACTAAAAAGACTTAAAAACTTACTTTGTTAGTAGGAAGCAAGTGTAGTGTAAGGCAGTAGGAGAAAGACAGCTAACTAGTAGGGTTGTTCAATGACCTGCAGTTGTGCTCATCCCTTCACATGTTTTCATTGTGCTCCAGAACTTCATTCACAGTTTCACAAAATCTGTGTCTCATCTGCTGTTGCAGTCTACACTCTTGCTGCAATGCTCCAGAGGGAAACCTCAGGAAGCACCACACACTGACCTACATGGAGATTTCACTATACGCTCCTCCTAGGAAACAGAGCCTTCTGGGTCAGCTCCATGCATCACAGGTCTCTGCTGTCTGCTCTTCTAGACAACTGGGCTTTTCCAGCTGTGCAGTTCTCTCAGGAGCTGTAATGCTGCTACTTCTGGATTGGGAGTTCTCAAGCCAACACACACCCAGTTGTCATCTCCTGCAGATGCCATGACGCTTTCCTTAGCATTAACAGTAAAGTGTGTGAAGATTCTGAGACACAGAAATCCTGCTTTTCAGATCTGCTGCCCCTGCGCAGGCTTCTCCTGGTGATGAACAGTGATGAGTGCCGTCATGCAAGAGGTCCCAGTGCTTGCTGGATCTGGAAGCTGTGGAGAAGGCTGTGATTCAGGCAGCTGGCTGCCCCTTTTCCGTCCCACAGGGTGTTACTTTCTTGTTCTCTCCATTGAGCAAAATAATGAGGAATAGATGCACTTTGATCAGTTAGCCCTTGTTTTATTCAGCTTTAGACAGATGAAGTTTGACTCACTTTCCCTGAGGAGGACAGTGGACCAGTGAGATTGTTAAAGGCTCTGTCCGCAGTGGGCATGTTTGTTTATATTTGCCAGCAGGATCTTCATTTTCCACTCAAAATATGAGCCTCCTTATTTTGCCTGCACCTTTTCTAACATAATTAAATGATATCACACATATATACATTTAGTTCAAATATTGACTTGCTTTTTCAACTAGGAAGAATTAGGAATAAACATATGACAAAAGTTAAGTGACAGGAATAGTATACAGAAAATTTTTGTGTCTGTTTCTATTGACTTATACACCTGCTTTGTAGGTTCCTTTACTCTGTCCTGCTCCCTTACACTTGGTTTATTTCAGCTTCTTTGGAAATGAAAAGATCCCCTTTTGTTTCAGAATTAGTATTTGACTGATGAAAAGAATGAACCCCAGGGGCTGTCTTTTCCAATCAGGCACTGTACAAGCACTTGAGTTGACTATGTTCTGCAGAACATTGAAAACATGGCATGCCCAGGAAATGTTTGCCATCACATTAGTGATGCTGTAATGGGCACCACAAATCACCTGGACATTAATAGAATGAAATCACTTACTGCCTCTGAAAGCAGCTTTATTCTCAGTTGGTGTCCTGAAGGCACCATGTGTGCAGTCTAGAGTTCTACCACAAAGGAGAAATTTTCAAATATCATAAAAGTCCTGTTTTACTTGCTGCTTTTGCAGTTTGTTTAAGTCTCTACTGATTGTTTCTGATGGCAATCCCTTAAACACAACTAGTGTTGGAAAAAACCCATTAAAAAATATTACTTGTCTTACAGACTTTAAGCGATCTCTGATTTTTCTGAAAGCTGTAGCAGGACAGGATACACATGACTTCTAATGACTGCCCTTGCTCTCACTTAACTGCAATAACGCATCAAACGTGTTTCTTTATCCTGTTATTGCTGGTTTGTAATTTGATCATCAGACAGATTTGAATTCTGCCCAAGCTGTTCCAACGTGTCTGTAACAGAAGCAGAGTTACCTACATGCACTTCCCATTTTGCTCAGAAAATAGAACAGCTTCAATGATCACAGCCCATGAGAAGCAGACAGCAGTGGTTAAATTAACTGTTGTGATCAAAGAAATGGGCTGTTAAAAATACCTGATTTCCTATTAGAGAAGACTTTTTAATTGTGCTTCTGGTGCCTAGAACATGTTGAATTTTTTATGAGATAATTCAGGTAACAGTCCATTAGAACATGTATTTGATTTAGCCTGAGGAAGTCTGGGAAAAGAGAGAGCAGTCCTGTGTGAGCGGTGGCTGACCTTGCCTCCCTGCCCCTTCCAGGTCTGCCATCCCTGGGCAGTGGAGCGAGTGGTGTGCCCGCTCCTCTGCTCCTGAGATGCATGGCCAGCTGTGTGGATGCACACCAAAATCAGCTGCAGGATACATTAATATAGCTAGGTGTGAGCTACAGTGACTGAAAGCCCACTCTGCTTTCCTTGTTACAGGAGCAGTATCTTGAGCAGCTAAATTCTACAGATCTCAGGAGTCACGTCTTTTACAGTCCATAAAATAAAATATCTGGCATCTCAGGCTTATCTTTCTGATTTTAACTTATTTTCACTTTGTATTAATAGAATGTTTGTTATACCATGTTCAAGAAAGCATCTAGTTTCTTCAGTGCTATTCTAGCAATCAAACTCACAGCTGTAAAACAGATAAATAGGAGCTGTACACCACCGTTTCTGCTGGCCCATTTTTCATTTTTTGAAATAAACCCCCCAGAGTCTTTTTGCAGAATAAATTGAAGATAAAAAAGTTATCTCTTGATGCGGATAGTTTGAACATGTCAGATTTGTGGAGCATTTTCTTTGGCTAGCATAGCACTCTGCTTTTTGAAAGACATATAAGGCAAAGCACAGCTGTCAGAATTTAAAAAAAAATAGTTGTATAAGACAAAATTAAGTAGCTCTCTTAAAAGCAGAGGATCTAGACGTTCAGGTTCCACTCTCCTTGTTAATGCCAAGCAGCATTTCACTCCACAATTCTTCCTTATTGAAATCAATGAAATTACTTGGGAAGGGGGAATAATACTCACTACAAGGAAAGATGCCTAAATTTAGCCTTAACTCTTTTGTTCTTGGCATTGAAGCTGCCCTTACAACCTAGGATCCTGCAAATGCCTCTTGCTCTGTGCCCTTTGTTCCAAATAGGGGAGAGAACAAAATAGTCCTGCACAGAGCTGAGCAGCAGGCTCACCAGTTACTGGGGACTCATTTATTTTGAGCAGATCTTTTGCTTCTTTAAATTATACTGTGGGAAGCTTAGGCTCAGATAGAAGCAATAAGGAATCCTGTTTTCCTTTCTCATTCATAGTTTCTCTGCAAAGGTACGGATGAAATATATTTTTTCAGTATATTAATAAGCAAAATATCAAGTTTAAGCATTGCAGAAGGGAGTATTTTTGTACACAATTCTAATTCATGGCAAGCTATAGAAACTTAATTACTTTCAGCTCTTGGAAAGCTGGTCATATCTGGATCTGAAATAATAGATCTGAGATTATTAAAGTTAATAAGTCTCAGTATAGCACCACTTGATTTTAATATTCCGTGAAGATCTCCAACAGTCCAGACAAACATGTGGCAAAGATGATTTTACATTGCACTGACTTCCTTAAACATTCTTAAAATCTACATTTGCACACCTAAGAGCACAAACTGTTGCAGTTGTGTTCTGCTCATGCTTCTAGACCATGGAAGATTTAATTTAAATTATTCCTGACTTAGTCATTCCATAAGTTAGGAGACATCAGATTCTCCATCCTGCTATCTGAACCTGTTTTATGGAAACTGAATGGAGGATAGGGACATAGTGGGATCAGGGATTTTGGGGAAATAGTCAATTAAATAAACAACTTTCAGGCTGTTCCTTGCTGCAGTTCCTAACAAGTGATTAGCTTGTTCGTTCCAGTATGCCTGCATTTTTAATGCAGTGCAATCCCTGAAACACCTCACAAAAGCAATTATTGATCAGGCAGAGTCCAAAAACACCAAGCAGGATAAGGTCCTGTAAAGTCTGAATTTTTGTATCAGTGCAGGGTTGAGGGAGGAGAGGGGTAAGATTGGTAATAATCTTGCTGAAAATATTCAGTTCTTCAAGAAAGAAAGAAGTTTCAACAGTACTTATGGTTAAAGTTATAGTCATAAAGAAGGAAAATCCTTCCGGTTGTATTGTGCTGGTAGAGTTAAATGTTCCCTTCTTACAGGAAAATACACATTAAAAAAAAAAAAAAAATCCTTCCTTTGAAAAGCTGCTGTACTAAATATGAAGACTGAATTAAATTCTTAAAGTCCAAGATGGAAGTATTTTTTTCATGATCTGTAGGAATGTCAGCACAGCCTTTTATTTGGAAATCACTACCATCTCATTAAGTCACACAGATGCATCATTTCACCATCAATGTTCTGATCATCCTCTTCTCACCAGTGCAGCCACTAACCCGTGACCAGCTTTAAGTAAATGAGTGTTTGCCCAGCTTGGCCTGTGCAAGTAGTCACAATGATTTTACACCGAGAAGTGATAAATTTAGTCCAGGTGTACATATTTGCATCAGAGACTTTACTACTAAGCTGCTGTGAATTGGGTCATGCCATCAGTGTGATAAGAAGCACAAAGCACAACAGGGCTCTGACTAGAGCTTTTGAAATCCCTGGGTTAATAGCAAGAAGAGTAAACATGATCAACTCTGGTCTGTGGTGTAATTTAGACTGGTTCTACTAAAAAAAATTAAGTAAATTTAGTGGCGTAACTAACCTATGAATTTTGGCCAATGACCAAATTGAATTTCTTAGTAAAAGCTGGATGTACAGTATTCTGGCTTATTATGGTTAAAGAGAGGATATCCTTCAAAGATGAAAATAGTCATATCTCAAATTACAAGTATTAGGTGAGATGGGAAGTTATGGTCTTGCAATCAATGGAAGAAAACATCCCAGTTATGTGTGAAAATCTATAGCACTGTTCAAGTGACAGGAGGTATTGTATAGCAGTGGTAGAAGACATTCAGAAGGATTGTTAGCATAATACAACAATATGGATTCCATTCCTTTCATCCTATGTGTGTAATTAAGCTCTTTAGTACTCTTCAGTATTGTAAATTTTGTCTTCTTATATGTGTTATTACTCTTTACCAAAGACCATCTCACAGGAAATAAAGAACACAAAGAAAACAGGAAAGATGTGTAGGGTGAATTCTTCATCCTTCTGAAATTTATGCCAAGGACATACCACTAAAGACTTCTGATGTTCATCTCCATGTGCTTGGGTAGAGAGACTTTCATGTTGTTCCAAAAAAGAAGGAAGAAATGTTTGAGCCATAGAAGCTTTATCTGTCTGCTGATAATCTAGTAGTACTATGGACTGGATATAGTCAAACTGCCACACCATAAGAATACCAAAGGTAGATTGAGGTGATAATGAACAGGTTGTATTTGAGGCCTGTGTGTAGGAACATCCCCATGAAGCTGAACACTTCAGGTAAGACCTGGGTAATGTCTAGAGTTGGGAAGAATTGGGATTTTTGCTTCCAAATTAATCCAGTCTGTAGGAGGTTGAAGTGGCAATCGAAGATAACTGGTTTGGTAGGAACAGAAGGTCCTAGAGAAAGAGAAAGAAGCCTGGGTAATGGTTTTGGTTGAAAACAGTGGAAAAGGCTTTAGCCTTTGTCTGTATGTTCCCACATACAGACATTTGGCAAAAATAAATGGAACTACCCATGTAATAGAAATTGCCCTGCTTCTTACAGAATCTGGCCTTATAAGAGTTCCTACCTCAACTGGGTGAAAGCCATCATTTTCAGCTTCATTTTCCCTCTGAACATCAGATTGAGCATTTGTGAGGCAATGTCCTGTGAAAGGAATTTCCCTTCACTTAGATCAGCTACAATATCTCCTGACAAATATATTGAGTGAAACCAGTAATGATGTTCATTTTCTGATGTTCACCCAGTAAAGAAAGGAAGCAGCACCCTTCCTCTCAAAGGAAATTAAGAAATCTGTTCTCAGTATGGGGGTGTACGGGGAAAGCCAATTACTTTTTCCATACCAGGAGAGAAATGACATGTGACTAGAAACAAATGTGAATTCTGGTGACCGTGTGACCTCTGCAGAAGTGTGACCTTGGCCTGTAATGAACTGTGCTTCGTGGTGGGGCACATAAATGGTGCGGGGGGCATGGGCTCAAAGGCAGAGAGAAGCAGCATAGGGGAAGGGGCATGACATGAAGTTGTGTTTCTGTATGGCCGTGCTTCTTCAAGCCAGAAATTCACTAATCAGGCCTCAAAATACTTTTATTTTTGTGACGTTTGATTGTGTATTAGCACAATCAAATCCTTTTCCAAGGCAGTACTTAAAAAGGCTTATCATAATGTAAAAAGGCTTATCACAATGAAGTAAAAAAAGCATTGTTTTTCTTGTTCCTTTGGCTCTGAAACACTATTTCCAGCCTTTAATCACTATTTGAGAACCTTCTGTTTCACTACCACTGGCAACTGTCATTTGTAAATTGATTTTTTCCCCCGGATGCTTGGCTTGTCGTTTCAGCTCCAGTCCTCTACAACTGGCCCCAATGGTAGTTTTGTACTAGTAAATTACTGACAGACCTGGGAACAGAGCTCTCAACACCCCACTCTTCATCCACTGCTCTCAGAGTGATGCCTCACTCTAGCACTGCTGGCCTGCTGGTGTTCCTGCTGTAATTGGAGTGCGGCTTTCCATGAGCATAAGCGGCTGGGGATGGCAGCTGGAGACAGAGTAGGACATGTTTCTTAATTAGCTCTTGGGGACTGCTGTTCTTTTTTTCTTAGGTATTTTCCAGGAACAGTTTTTTCCCCCGGTAATAGCAAAGATGCTTTTATAGTCAGACTCTTTTCTGCCCTCAGTGATAAAAAGGCAGTTAGGATTATCCACCATTCATTGGATTATTGCATTTAAAATTCTAAGAGAAAGTATCAGCATATGAGGAAAGCATCACACCATAATTAAACAAGTATGTGGAAAAATGTACTGAAACTTCTGTTTAAATACAAAAACAGAGAACAAGTTACAACCTGAAATACAAAACACAACGGTACAAAACACAACATAGAAAGAAGTATGCAGAGAGGAGAGAACATGGTAGGTAGAAGATAATTTAAAAGACTAAATTTGCAATTTTACAGGGGGACAGTAGTAATTCATTAAAATATTTATAAACACCACAAAATCTACTATAGATAAAAGAGCACTGCAACAATTTTCAAAAAACCTACAATATTAGGAATGTGTTGCAAGTCCTTGTATTATTCATATGCTTCCAGTATTCTGTTTGGTTTTTAAGGCTTCTGTGTCTCACATGCCTAAGAGTCAAACATTGCAGCCATGTTCACTAGAAAACCATCCTTATACTCTGCAAAAGGTCAGTAAGTTAATTGTTTTAAATAAATTAGTACACAGAAAAAGAATTTATCATAAAATAGACTCTGCTTAAATGAAAACAAAATTAAAACGTCAATATTTATTCTGTGTCATCTAGTCCTCATCATTGCAAATATATTTGACTATATTTGACTTTGTTACGTAAAAGGCAGAAAAAAATGCATTTTCTTCTAAAACAAGTAAATGTCTCTTTTCCATGCTGTATATATAAAACTCCCTTGCTTATCTCATTACAAAGAGTTAACAGTAAAGTTAACTTGCTGAAGCTGCTGTATCAAGGGATAGATAAGAGTGGCTCCTCAGGTGAATAGCTGTGAAGAAGACTCCTTTTAGATTGATCTCAGATACAACAACCCTTTCTTTCCTTCCTTTGCTGAACTTCACCCAGGGACCTGATGGCATAGTCAACCATCTGTCTTATCGACCAAAGACCTTATTGAGGTTTTCTACATTGAAATATATATTATTGCATTTTTATAGGTACTCTACGCATTATATTGATGAATTTAACTCCAGGGTTTAAAGTTACATATACTTCTTGCTAAACTAAGGTCTGAAAAAAACCCTAGCAAGCAATAAAACCTGGAATAAAAAGAAAATAGTTGTTTGTTTCTGTGTTACGAGATTTTTAAAAACAAACAACAAAATTAATTGAGCATGAAAATGTTCATGATAAATCAGACAACCCCCCACAAGTTTAGTTCAAAAAAAATAGAAACGCAATTGCTAGACCTATTTGAGGTGGTCATTCAATGATCCAAACCTGTAGGACTGAGATAAATTACTTGTGGTAACATTTTCCTCTTGGAAAATCACAGATGAGACTAAATGAGACGTTTTATATATATAGTAGCAAACAGTCATAGGTACATTTCATTTTGAAAGTCCCATCTGTCTTACAGCCCAAACAGTTTTTGACACCACAGAAAGATTGCTGCACTTCACATTATATGAAAAGGCAGTAAGAGTTGATATATACCAGTGCTCTGAACATCAGAGTTCCATTTACTATACTGAGCATTTATTCTAAGGAACTGGGTTAAAAAAAGGGGTGAAAAGATAGATTAATAATTTATTTTCATTACCCTAAAAATATAATCAAGAATTGATTTCATGACTCTGAATTACCTAATCCGTGGAAGGATCATCTGATGCATAAATTCAAGATGTTGCTTTTTTTTTCATAGAAAAGTAAACAAACTGCATGAATGTGATTTATTGTTTGATCACATTTTAATTTACTGCATTAAAGCTGCAAATATTAAGGGAACTGAGCCTGTGTACTTCTTGGAGCCTGATTCAGTGAGCATCTTAAAGCTGTGTGTGGCAATCCACAGTCAGTAAGGTTTAAATTAATAATATAGACTTAAGTATGACTATCAAAGCAAAGAGTTAATTGCTTTCCTATTTGGAGTATGACACTGAAATGCCATAAGAGCTCAGAGTGATTGTTACCATCACCAGGAAACAAAGTGTAGAGTTTATCCAAGATTAAAGATGGATTAGTGTGCTGCCTTATTGCTTAATAAAGAGCTACCAGCAGTATGCTCAGTCACAGCTACAATCACCTTCCTTATCAAGGTACTTGCAATTACTTTATCTACCGTATAAATAATCTTATAAATAAGATTCAGATTATGCCTCTGAGCAGTCACTGGTTGGACCCTATGCATTACAAAATCACGTACAACAGACAGAAGCATATTATCTACAGTCCCCCTAGAATGATCACATACATGATTCTGAAAGGCAAACAGAAGAGATATTTTCCCTTCAAATAACTCATAAAATTCTACTATAGAAGATTTTAATCCATTGAAACCGTTCAGGAAAGAATTGCCTACTGGATATGGAAGATGATTTTGTATCAGACAAAAGAATCATATTTTCTTTGTAATAACGAGTACCTCTGGAATGCTTGCATGGTTGTAAAAGAATCCAAGATCCATTGCAGAGAGCAGTTTCTAGTACCAGTCAGTTTGCTGCAGGAGTAAAGCCAAGGTCTCATCCCTATTCTACCATTCTGTGGCTTTGCAGGCTTCAGTTTGTCTTGATATCATTAGTATTACTGAGGATGATGTACTGCTGATTAAATGACAATTGTTTGCTATTTTTGGTGGCATTTGGGGGGATTCATCAAAGCAATTTGGACTGGAATGAGAGAGCAATTGCCTGGACCTTTTGCAATTTTTGAAATGTTGTTTCTAGTGGTTGTTGGAAGAAGAGTTTTCCTTCCAATTTTTTTTCTTGCAGAGGCAAAGACGGATGGTAGCTAAGGAAAACCAACAAAGTAAGTCTGCCTCCTTAGCATTCTGGCTTTGCAGCAGTGCTGTGGAAGGGCTTGAATCTCCATAGAAGAATAGAATAGATAATGATGAATTTTAGTATTTGATGTAATCTAAACCAATGTACTATGCTACAGCTCAGCATGTCCTGGTAGACTATAACAGAGCAAGTTATAAAGGAAGGCAGATATAACATCCGTTTTTCACATTCTTAATGAACAGTGTGAATTCATTGCTTTCAGAGTAACAGATGATTTAATTGAATCTGTATAATCTAATGCAATCAATCTCATTTAACTAAATGTCACACAGCCCTTTTCACCAAGAGGCAGTTTATGTACACATACCAAGGAACAGGACCAATTTCTGAAACCCTTACTACTGTGAGATCAGTTTTCATGAGCTGCCCAGAAAAAGCAGTGCGCTTCTATTTTGTTTCTAACTTAACTGCTAAAAACAGTCTTCAAGAAACATTCAAAAGGCTATGGTCCAGCAGCAGAGAAACAGAGAATTATGAAAACAGAATGAAAACCCCCTATACTTACTATACGCAACCTGATTTTTAAGCAAGGTAAAAGGTAGGACAGAGTTTTAAGACTTTTTTCGTAATGAGTAAACTACAGTTTTTAGCTTTAGTGTATTTCTAAATTTTCTGTCATATATTTCATACATCTTGCAACAGTTTAGCACTCTCATGAATATAGCTGAGCCTTCAGTACTCATAGATCAAGTTCAGCTGATGTCCCTGTACAGGTCTCAGCAGTGTTTGTAGTCCCCTGTCTATAGAGGTGCAGGGCCTGGAGAGCAGCACCCTCCCTGGTCCTTGCCCTGTGGCTCCTATCTGCTCAGGTCCCTGCAATTCACACACTCTTGCCTCACATCCTCTGATTCTGCTACAGAGAAGCACAGAGGATTTAATTGCTAAACCTTTGTTTGCACTTGATGCACTGCAGGTTATGGGATGGAGGGCTCTGTCCAGGCAGGTAGGTAGGTTTGTGGCCAAGGCTGTCTTGTCTCCAGTGCAGGAACAAGCAGGCTTTTGAGAGTACCAGGAAGCAATTGGAGTTACAGGTTTTTTCTCCTGTGCTGTGCCAGATTTATTATAAGATGCCAATGGCTGAGCACTGGCTTTCATCTAGTATGGGCTCGTGTTCAGTGTTCTCTATAGATGTACCATCCCCTGCCTCAGTAGACAAGTCATATTATTAAATAAGTTTTCCAGAGCAAACAAATGTGACTGATTATTCTTGCAAAGAAAACATAGATTGTTGTAGGATGTAAAACTTGAAAAGGAACTTGTTTATCTGTGCTAACGCAGCCAAAAATTCCACTGGGTATTCATGATGGTTTTAATATTCACCTAGTTCTAACTGGAAATTAATCCTATTAGAGGGATGTGAAGTGAGGGAAGGTCCTTAAAAAAGAAGTCACTTGGGAGCTTAAATTTCTGTTCTCAAGAGCTAGGTAGAGTAAAATATTTGAGGCTTTCTGGAACCTAAATTTGCTTTGCTTTAAAGATATGAAACCTGCATTTATGTATCCTAAAATGCAGGAAAGTGCATAAGTATGTTTTCAAAAGAGATCTTGGAACCTAAACCTCATTATGGGAGAGAGTCCCTTTTGAAAATAAAAACCAAGATTCTTAAATCACTCTGTCATTTTGAAAATAAATCTGAAATTGTAAGTGACCCCAGTGGCCTTAAACTCAATCTAGAGAATGACACCATTCATAGTTGCATTTTACAATTCTCCCTAATTAATTGTCATTTTGTGTCAATTCATAAGGAAGAACAAATCTTGCAAAAGTCATAATTTCTGGCCTATGCCTTACTTTAAAGTTCATTCATTTTCCAATTCCTTACCTTTTGAATTTTGACAGGCTTATGATCAAGAAAGAAGGGGAATAAGTGATCAAAAGATGCTGATTTATGATCTAAAGCATTTAAACATTTTTAAGACCTTCAAGAGTACAAGTTAACGTGTCCCCAGGTGACTTTAGTTTACACAGCCAAGCCTTACAACACAGATAATCTAGGCAGACGTTGTCTTTGGCAGCATTACAGGACTGCATTGCACAAAACTGGCCTGTTTGTTAACTGTTTTTCACCATTTCAGACAGCCACTCATGCATTATTTATAGCAGTAGGCATTGCTAGATGTTTTCTTTCACCTTCTATTTGATTACAGAAACGTAACTGTGGCTAGCAGAAAAGCAATAGAAATATTGCAAGTATAGATTTAGTTCTCCTTTGTGTCTCTTTCCTGTTTCGGGGTGTGTAGGAATATTTGGTCTGGGGGCTCGCTCGGGTTTCTTTTTGGCTTGATTCGCTATTAAAAGTATAGTCATACAGTATTTGAATTTCTGAAAGAGTTTATGAACCTCTGAATAATAACTAACTGAATGGGCTATTAATTTGTGGTATGCTGAAATCCAGGATGTTTGCCCTGTAGCCATCCCCTTATTTGCAGTTTACAGGTTAGGTTACCTGGATAAAACATCTGGGATCTACTTATTTTCTTGCAGTCATTTACACTCCCTGCCCCATTAGCATCCCAAAAATATACATGGAAAAAAAAGATGCTGGCATTAATCTGAGAAATACCTAGGCACTAGTAGCACAAATAGAAGGAGCACTTTTGCAGGCTATCAGCAGAATGACTTATCCATTTTTATCTACTTACCCAGTTTGTCGAGAACAAATTACACTGGGAGGGGGGTGTGGGGGGTGAAAACTGAGTAAATTTGGGTTGATTCATCACCTGTCCTACTTTGCAGATCAATCAGTTAATAATTTCATTGACCTGGAGGATCATTCAGAACAATATATTTAATTCAGTCATGCATTTAGTTTAATTAAGGTTTGAAGTTACAGTGCTCTGTTGGCAAAGAGATATTAAATCTGTTTGCTTTCTGCTTTCCATTCACCAAGTGAATTTCCTCTGCTGGATATCATTCATAAAAGATCTTTTATTTTAATTTATCTAAATTGTCTGCTGCTTCTGTGAAATTCTGCACCTAAAAATCTTTTGGCATCATTTGATGAATGTGCTGGAAGTATTAGGCCTCTTGGACACTTCAGCAAATGGAGTTGTGGGGGTACACAAATTATTTGGAACCAGCTACTTGAAAACTCGCTACGAGAGTGCAATTGATCTGCTGCAGAGATGTAACTGAGAAAGGACATGAGTGCTAGGAGGCAGTCAGAGAGCAGGAACTACAGAGCCATGGGTTTTCCCTGAATGTCTCTTACAATGTCATGGCAAGGAACAACCTTCACTAGTGGGCAGCTTTGTGGCCATTTCTCCTTAATGATACAGGGGTGTTAAATTTAGCTTCAGAAAAAAATATTAAATACAGAGATTACAGTAAATAAAATAACCAACAATTAACATCAATCTGTCATTCAACTGATCTGGAAACTGAGAGTTACAGGTCTGTGATAATCAATATATACCATGAATACAAACAGAGCTCCAAGAGCTGCCAGTGCTAAATTTGGTCCCACAGTTGATGCTAGAACATTTGAGGATACTTTACTTTGTTGTGTGCTCTTCTGAAAGTGCTGGTTTTCCTGGCAGCTACTACCTCTTTCTTCCCTTGTGTAACTAACTCTCATGTTTCAAGCCTTTTCAAGTTTGCCACAGGTTGAAAGCTGTGTTGATCTTGTGCACTGCACTGCTGAGTGTCAACAATGTCTGTTAACCTGTCCTGAGATCCTCTGTGAGGTGTATTCATGCAAACATGCACAATGATGCAACAAAACAGTATTTATACCATTTTTCTCTGACTGTGGCTATCAAAAGATAGTTCATCATCACCTTTATGGCGTATACCTCAGTTTAATAGGGAGAATCTTACTAAAGAATCTTACTGCTTGATATTGTAAACACAATTTCTGAAGGGCAATGGTTTGCAGACATTAGGCCTGCCTTGACGTCTCAGCTGTTCATGCATGTTGCAAGACTATGGTTAGGAATAGGAAAATTTTCTTGCTCCCTGATCTCCTGGCACAATTTGACAGGAGATTCAGTCATACACTGGGCTGCCAAATCATCTAACACATCAAGATTTTCTTCTGCCCTTGGTTTCCATGTAACTGGCCACCCTCTTCTTTTGGTATGCTGCCAGGCTTGGAGATCCAAAAGTCATGAGTGAATGAACTTTATTACTTGTGCTAGGGCCATTACAATCTGAATTGCATTTGTGTTAAGTAATACACTGTCGAAACAGTGAATAGATGCGTGTAAGTTCCCTATTTCAGAGAAGATCAGGTACCTGCAAAGGCAGGAGTGTTCAGGGGGAAGAGTTACATTAGACAGCTAACCATTTCATTCTCATGTGTTTCCTCAATGTATTAACTTAAAAAATGTAGACATCAGATCTCTTCTGTTATTAAGAGATAGTTACTGCTCTGGGACTTACAGCCAGAGGATTTGGGAATTCATTTGCTTTGAATTAAGGCTTCGGCAGCTATGATTTCAACTAGCAAATTGGCTAATGGCTCTGTCAGCAGACACAGGACTCTGATGAGGTCCAATACGCATATCCATCATTCACTTGCTGTGTGATTGAAAGCACTTTTTGCTCTGGTGGTATGAGAAGCAGTGCACATGATATGATTATGCTAGTTTTCCTACTTCCTTTCTTTTCTATAATTTACTTGCAGAGGCTGTTGCAGCAATTGTGAATCCTCAGCTCTTATGTGGGTGACAGCATAAGGGATTAGTCACATGTAGAATTTGGATGCCTGAAGGGCTGTATAGTGAAGCTCATAGTTACTTTTACTCCTCACTTTGATTTATTTAGGTACATATGGAAATCTCCATCACAGTTCAGCCCCATTGTATTACATACCTATATCACAAAAAATGACATTCCTATTGTTTTCAAGGTTTTACCTGAGAAACCCTAGGAAATGAATTGCCAGCTGGAGAAAACAGTTGAAAATAATTTCACCCAAATTTTAGTGACTTTACTGTTCATTGCTAAGGTATGAATTTTACCAAGAAACAGGTAGGTCTAATAGTGGTATTTCGGTTTCAGAAGGATGACATTGGAGAGATGCAGGTCAGGTTTGAGAGCACATCCTTGAACAGCCCATTTGCTGTTTGGAATTTCATTTCCTCATAGTGTGGAGAAGGGCTGGGCAGCACACAGTTCATGCTGTGGCTGTCATGGCACACAGAGGACATGCCTTTCTCAGCGATTATTAACTTTTCCCTTCACTCTTGTATTTGTTCTTTTATTTTACTTCACTGAAAAACTGATTGGAGTGCAGAGACCATAGCTGAAAAGTGTATTTACTGTGTGTGGAAGCATAGGTAAAAAACATCCTTTTTTTTTTCCCTTTGAAAACTGTGCAAAACCACTGTTTTCAATTTTTCAGTCTGCTCCATGAAAAACTATACTGAATCTGCATTAGTTCTGTCCACTAATATCTGAAAAAGCACTAAATATGCCATTTTAGTGGCTTTTTCCCTTTTCAGCTAAGTCTACTTTTCCTATTTCTGCAGTGCTTAACCTTCTGCTTGAGCTAGGTATTTCCCCATTCACAGAAAAGTCTTATTTTACCTTTACATTTTAACACATGCACCTTCTAAGAAGCCTCACACTGCTCAATAGCAAAAAGATACTTGAAAGAAAAAGACGTGTGTGAAGTGCCTGGAGTACCACAGGACTGTCCCCCAGATATGGGCCTCCGAGGCAGAGATCCTCTCTCATTCAGGGTACATATACAATGTCACTACTTGCCTTTTAATAACCTTTATCAGTCCTCCCTCAATATCGTTCTTACCTCACCTCACTGTGAGTTTGTTCTTGTTAAGGGCCTGATCCATCACAGCACTTAAGCACATGGCTGTGGGCTGTAAACCCAGTAGGGTAAGTACCTTGACTTTTTATAACCCTGTAAAGTGTGTAAAGAGTGTACCTTTGGCACTAGAAAAGATGAGTTTAAATGATGTCTGTGATAAGAGCTAACCTTTTCTGTTCACCACTTATTCTCCTCTGTAATACAAGAAGTTTCTGCAGTTTGTGTTGCATATATTTCAAACAAGGCCAGTTTTGACAAATTGACTGTTTCTTTTTTAGTTCTGTCTTTTTCATGACTGTCTAAAAGAGTGTCTACACCTAATAAATTTTTGAGATATTCTTGCTTATCTATATTCCTCAAAAAACTGTCTAGATTCTGTTAGGTGCCCTGAAGGATTACTTAATGCTTGAAATTTTCCAGTTCAGCTTCTTAGAAGACTTAAAGCAAATAAGAAAACAGGACCATCACTGTAGGCTCAAACCTTTTCCCTACAGACACCACCAACGGTAAGTATTAAGTTGTATCCTGTTCTGAGAACTGAATTTAGTCCAGTGCAGAATTTTAATTTCTGTAAGCACTGGAAATAAAAAGTAATTAAACCTCTGCATATTCCTTGTGTACTATAAATACATTAATAAAATAGGCAAAGGAAATCAACTCCTAAATTATTAGCAGTAGTAAAATGCTGAATATTGAAACACAGTTTAATTTATTCATTTATAATTTTATCAGGCTAAAATAGGCCTCTAGGAGCAATTTAAGCTTTACAATAATGTAATTGTTCAGTATAGTCAGCAGTTAGATACACAGCTATCTCTGTACAAAAACAAATAGCCAACTAGTGGCAAAATCCCATGTTTCAACATAAATTGATGGTGGATTTACACAAAGCCAGCAGATTGTTCTCTTGTTTATTTTCTGAACAAGCACCTTATGTATTTCAGTGTGAAAACGTTTGGGAAGTGAACCAATGCTGCCGATCTGGTTCAGTGCCCACAGAAAGAGAATTAAGATCTAATTGTAAAACTTTTAGGTAGCCAGTATATCTCTAAGTCAGCATATAAGACCTCCTAACTCCAAAATGAACTTAGGTGTTGACTATCTGCCTTGGATGTATTTTACAGAAAACTAGTTAAGCCCAAGGCAAAGCATAACAAACAGGTGTCATATTTTAATAGCAGAGACAATTAGAAAACTTCTAGCCTATATATTAGATGGTACATCTGCAAAAGAAAGATTAGTAGGTAGGCATTTCAAAGCTGAGACTATTAGGGGGAAGCTTTTGCTGAGTATTTGGCCAAGTGTTTCCTTACATGAAGAAGTGCTTTCAATTCCAGTCTTCTGTACAGGACAGAGTAATAATAATAACCCACTGAGCAGTTCCAAAACTGCTGTAGTGCAAAACCAACCTGTTTGAAATTCGGCAATGTTTTTCAACTTCCATTTACAACTACAAGGAGCACCCACAGCTGAGGAAAAATATTGAAACATTGTGTGTCTAATCCAACATACTGCTGCTTCTCACATGTCAAAGGACTTCAAGCAGTACTTCTTTTCTGGAGCAGTACTCAAAAGTACTGAGAGGAGTGACCTGCTCCTGTTATACTCAAAGGATATCAAAGTAGGAAAAAATTAATGGACCAGACATCTGAATAGTCTCCTTGGTGAAGCTGTAGCTTATATCCTGCTTATGTCTGGTTTGGGAAGGTTTCCTCCAGAAACAGAAGATCATAAGATGATGAAGGGATGAAAGGGACCTCAAGAGGTCTCTAGTGTAACCCTCTGCTCAAAGCAGGATCAGTTCTGTAGTCATACTAAGTTCCACAGGGCTATATCTGCTCTGGTTTTGAAACATCCCTAGATGGAGCCTACACAACTTCTGGTGCACTTCGCTGCTTGACTGTCGTGATGCCATGTGAGTCCAGAGCCACTGCAGGGAATGGTGCTATACAAAAAAACTAACTTCACAAACCACCTCCAAAGCACACTGAGTAAAGGCCAGCCCTCCATGCCGTACAGTCTTTCCATGAGAGGGGCAAAGTCTGCTCAGAATAGGAATACAACAGTGAAATACAGCTTTCAGTAGAGGCTGTCTCAACTCTTCAGCAAACTGTATTTGTTATTGATGTGATCTGATCTGATTTCCAAAGCTTCTGTCTCTAAAGCATAGCAGTATCTGGACATTAGCTGAACTCTTACAGGATCTGCTGAGGGTCATCCCTTTTCATGGGTGGTTCATGTCCTCTGGACATTGCTCCAGTGTCATCCTCAGGGATGATGAAACAATTTTTTATACATAGCTATTCTAAGATTGTATTATTCTTTTAAAAAAATGCTTTTAATTCAAGGTTTATTAAGATACTTTGTATCTTATGCTGCCTATCAGTCAGTTATCTTTCTGCTACAGGTTTATTACTGATGGCCCAAACACAGAAAAACTGAATACTAACGATTTGCTGCCAATAAAGGTGGTATTAATCTTGTTTCTAGACCAAAAATTCGCAGAAAATATGTTGTATCCTCATGGAATATAAACCATTAAATGGACTTCTAACATACTGCAAGATATGAAGAAGTTATTTACAATTTTAAATACTTATTGCACCCAAAGAGACTTGTTTTTTTGTAGAGATTGCATAGTTTATTTTTCAACAAGGATTATAATAAAGCCTAACTGAGAAGGGCAATCAAGAAATCTGTGAAACCCTATTTCACTGTTTCCATAGTAACCTCCTTAATGAGCTAGTAACCTTGGTTAGGGACAACCCTATAAGCAAATATATGGTAAAATTTTCTCAGTTAGAATGAATACACTCTCATTGTTTGGCTTTTTGTATTGCTTTCACACATATTTTGCCCCTTTATTAGTTTCTTTGTTATCTTTAAGAAGCAAAACCTGAAGCAAAATATAACAACCCTCCTTACCCATCAATCTCAGTATTTAAAACGGCACGTTTCAGGTACAGTATATTTAATAAAGATTTAACTGTGTTGGGAAAAAAAAAAGGATAACCAAAACCAAATAGTAAATGAATTGACTTGTGTTTGCCCAGAAAATGACCAATTGAAGAATATTAAAACTGCAAATCTGGGAGTTGACACTACTTGCAGAATCACTTGCCCAGCTCCCTGCTCTTAGAAGATTCAACTTCCAGTTTTTGCAAAGGCTGCAGCTAAGAAGAGAGAGAGCTACTTGATTTGATTTCACACAACCATAGAGAGAGGTCTGAAAAATTATGATTTGAACCAAAGTTTCTCCATATTCAGGGAAATAAATACCAGGGTTTAAGCTATTTGCACCTATTTTTTATCTTTGATATGTAGAGCGTCCTTCTCTAAAGCCCTGTTTCTCACACAGACCTGCAGAGCCCTGAGCAGTGGTCCACAGACACGCTAAGACATAATTACTTGTGAACAGATCAGATGCATACAGCAGTGTGGGTAGTACACAGAATGAGTGGGACTGGCTGCACCAGGGCCCCCCCGGAACAGGGCAGCTGGGGAGGCACCGGGGCAGCTCCAGCCCCGGGCATTGGGCACCCCTGTGGGTCAGGTGCAGGCAGAGACTGTGCTGGGATATGGCTCCACAGGAGGGCCTGGCATGGTGGGGCACATGGGAAGCTGGAGACCCAGCCCTGCTGTGGCATTTCTGAGGCAGTAGTTGCTGGCCCCAGGGGGATGACACAGGGTCCAGGGCTGCGGTTTGAGCAGGGACAGACAGACCCATTAGTGCCCTCATGGCCCTGACAGACTGTGAGGTTTGGGTAAAAAGTTTTGAACCATTAACTGAAGGGGAAAAAAGCCCTACCCTTGGAGTATTTTACCACATCTAGAACTAAGAAAAGCAGAAAAATACATATCAACATGATATTTTTATGATCATAATAGAGTCTTGCAGTACCTGAGTGCATTGTAGTAGGTGCTAGGCAAACATAGAATGACATAAGTCCTTGCTTGAACGGGTCATCCAGTTAAGGCCCCAGTTCTGCACAAACTGCACAAGCTTAACTTCAGTATCCTAAAGCATGGCTGGGGCTTAATGCCATAAACTGTGTAATCATTACGTTTTTTTTTTTTTTTTCTGAGGAATTAATAAATGGATAATATACAAATGTGATTTCATTGGAGACAAGATAGCTACCAGCTATGATACCAGGTACAATCCATTTCAAAGTTAATAGTAGTTATTTTTAACTTGTCTTATTGACTTCTGATAATCTCTGAGGGGATTAATACCTAAGAAAGTATGTATGTGTTGATGATAGAAAGCAGAATGAAGTGTACTGATTTATTGCAACTCTTCATTAAGTTTAAAAGCATTCCACTGTGATGAAGACATCAACCATAGACTGTGGTATTTTCACACTGCAAAGGAATAGTTAAGGGCAGGAAGACAAAAAAAGTAAGTAAACAATGTTTTAACTTGAATTCAAGCCAGATTTCACAAAACCAAGACCCTATTCAAATCCAACGAAGTAAAACCCATTAAAAGTATCCACCACTTTTCCCTCTTAAAGGCATGGATGAAACATACCTGCTTATGTGTGCGCTAAAAATTTTACTAGGTAGTGCAATAAGCAGTTTACTATATCACGTAAAGATAATTATGTAACTGAATTTCCTGTAAATACTTGAATCTGGATTCTCATTTTCTGTAACCTACAGTGACATAATTCCATGGAGTTCTGTGGAATTAGATTTAAAGCACCAATTTATGAGGCAGAACAAGAAGGACCTTTTCATATTTTTTCTCAGCAAAATTCTGATTTAATTTTTTAATTAAAAAGATCAGTTCAAATTAAAAAAATCAGATCAAGAAGTAACATGAAGTGTTAGGTTATGTGACAGTTATGGTAAGGCTTCTTTTGGAGTTTATTTTTAATGAGTTGGCAGAAGAGAGTTACATACTACGGCTGAAACTTTTGGTCCTCGGCAGCAGAAAAGCAGAACAAAAAGGGGACTGCTCTTCACCTAGAAAAATGGAGGTATTGTAAACTTCTAATTCAGCAGAAAAATTCCTCTTAACTCCAGTGGGACCAAGATTTTATCTTTTGTTCCTAATTATTTCCTGGTGAGTTCTACACATATGAATATTACCAGCAAAAATCAGGTCATTAACGCAAGTACTTCAACATTGAAAAATATTGAATGCGTGCTTGTTTCCCAACTGGTATGTAGCCCTGCTGCCTGTGCGTATATGTGTCCCCATGTAATACAGCTGAAATTCTTCAGAAGCTTTATTGTCAGCCATCTTTCTCAGAGGAAAAAGAGCACAGTATGTCATTATGTCTAGGACTGTATCACAGTTTGGCATTGGGCATCGGGCCAAACGCCAGGAAAAATAATCGATATTTATTTTGGAAGCCTCTCAAAACAGGGGCTCTCACTTTTGTGGTACTTAGCACACTGTCAGCACTTAAAAATAAAAATAAACAATTCAAATTCTGATTTTCAGTTTTGGCAAAAGTGTTCTGAATACTTATCTGAAAAGGATTAATTAGCTGCATCTGTCCTGACATAGGGCCGGGGTTGCTTCTGTTCCCAGCTTTTGCTAACATATCATCTTCACTGGGCCTCCTTGCTCCAGAGACTCTTTCTCCAAAGTGTGATGTGGCATTTGCAGAATCCTCAAATATAAATGCTGCTGTGTGCCCATCCAGAACTTTTACTTGCAAAAATGCCATACCTTGATTAAACTCACCATTAAGTTATCATATTTGCTATAGTTCTCCATAAGGGCCAGAGAGACTTAGGTGCATTTGAGTCCTCTAGACAATACATTGTTTCTGTGTGCTTTGATAGTTGTGTAGGTGGCATTTCTTTCTGTGGACTGACTGATCTCGTAATCTTGGGCTTTGTGTTCCATATTCTGTACTACTTTATCTATATCTCCTTGAGGCTTATAGAAATGTGTTTTTAAGTATCTTCATTAGGAGTGCTGAAGTGTGGAAGCTGAATTTATTCAGACAAAATTGTTCTGAGAGTATGGACCTCATCTATATGGAGCTATGCTGCCCCTGACCATCCCAATAGTTATCTCAATTTCCAGTTATATGTCATTCCCACTGGAAACATTCACAAAAGGAACACTCCAACCCTCCACCAGTTGGCCACTATTATGCTTACAGAAGGATCTCAGCCCATCTATGGGCAGAGCTCAGCTTTATGACTGGACTTAGAGTATCCTATTAAAGTCATCATATTGCTTTGATGTCCAGGAATCTTAACAGGTTTTGAATTACTTGTGCAGGAGAACAACTTTTATATTTTCTTCCCAGTTGCATATAATATAACTTCATTACTACCTGAATATCCATTTTCACTTCCTTTAAATCTTTGTCAAGGCACACATGTAAAAAATATTTTTACTTACCTACCTCTTATTTCTGTGCCTGACTTCAGAACAGAAAACTTTTGAACTCTTAGGTCACCCTTAAGTGAACAATTGCTGGTAGAGTTACTTTGTGTCCTATACATGCAGATATACACTGACTGAGGTGTTTAGAATCATAATAAAATACTTACAATATAGCAGTGTGATCCTAGATTTCATCTACAGACCATGCATCAAAATAAGTATGAGGTTCTTCCCTCTGTTTGATCCCTTGGAAAATATTAGATCACAAAAAGTATTCTCAGCAGAGCAATCTTCCAATTTTTCTGCTACTGCAGATGTGTCAGTCATTCTGTTGTTTCTTGTTAATAAGTCATAAAGCCTGTCATGATAAGTGTATACGCCTTTTCTGCCAAAATAGTTTTAGTTATCGTTCCCAGAATAGAAAAAACTACCATGTGAGAAGTTACTATAGAAAGTTTAGTAGATCCTCTTTCATCTTAACTACACTCTTCTGAGGAACAAGAATCATCACTGTTCTAGGCTAGATCTCTTTTTCTAGGCTTATTGCCTTGGAATATTCTTTCTGCGTACACTTACTAGAAACAACTTTGTTAATGATCTTCAATACTAGGCTTCCATTCTACCTTCCTTTTTGTCCACTTCCCTATAGTTTCTGAGACTCTAGTCACTGGTGGCTAGTGAGAGTCCTTTTCTGTCAACTTCAGCAAATTTTCAAGTGATCTATCTCTATCTGGAATACCTCAATTCTTCTCTTCCTCCAAAACCTGATATTTAAAAGAATATTGTATCTTATAGCTATTAAATAGGATTTTAGGCTTTTATATAATCTGCAGATAAGGAGTTTCCATCCCTGCAAGCCTTTAAAGACTAGACTAGACAAGAATCTGATAAAAATTACATGGATAGTCCTGCTTTGCAGTAGGACAATGGACATAAACATCCGGATTATTGTGTTGTAATCACTTAGACCAGCACCAATAACTAGTTTTCTTTCTTCTCACAGATTTCTTGCTCCAGCAAGAAAGAAATACAGTGTTTCAAGAGGAGACAGTGAGACCATTCAGTCTACAATAGAATTATAAAATATCAAGGCTAGTATTATGCCCTGCTCAATCACTTCTAAGAAAAATAGCTCAGAATTTTGAGTATCATGTAGTGAATACTTACAGGAAACTCTATACAGTAAACTCACCAGAGTTAAAAAGAATTCCTACATACATTTAAGCAATGAGTAAAATTCAAGAAAATCTTTATTGGGGGTTGTGACAAGGACCACATTCAGATGAGATGTCAGCATTTGTGATTAATTTTCCACGACTAGCAAGCTACACTTGCATCCTTTGTATTTCCCTAAATTGGAAAAAATATGGAAAATGTGCTTATAATTCTACCACAATTACTCGGGAAAATTAAGTAGCTTATTTGGTAGATTGGTTTACTGAAGAAAGACCTATGCCTACCTGACATAGGTACTTTGCAAAATTAATAACAGACTTCCAGACATATGGGCAAACTTTTTAATACTATGAGTTAATTTTAGCTTGGGAATTGAGGATTTCTCTAACCTGTTTCATAAATTTAGAAAGTGGAAAATTCTAGAAGTTGTGTTAACTTTAGATTTTAAGGCTCAATACTTTGGATCTTCAGAAAATGGAAATAAATCCTGCTATTTTCTTATTTGTATCAATTATTTCTCTCTACTAAATGTACAATGGAACTGAGAAAGCAAAAAGGATATTAATAATAAAATGAAAAACTGCAATTGTTTGCCTGATAGTGTATTGGATTACAAAAGGACCTGGATTACATGTTAATTCCATCTAATGACAGAAAGAATCTCTTATACAGATTGTGATTACATGATTTTGCTCAAAATTCTGACAGTATTCTGGACAAGAGAAGTCTGTCATAAGTGGAATGGAAACCATTTTGCTCTGGCCTGGCAGATAGCCCATTAGCTTTAAATTAAATAAATATCAGTAATAATATTAAATGAAAGTTAAATGTTGTCATAAAATGTCAACTATCATTTATTTTATGACTGCTACTCAAAATAATGGTTATTGTTACAGCTATGTCAGAAGGAGACATTTCTCTCTCTGACTTCTAATTTTCTATATCAGTAAGAAACTTCTAGTTTATCTAGTTTATGTTAGGAAATGAGTTGTCATTGCAGATCAAGAGCACTGAGCTGGTATTGGACTTAGCAATTTCCCAGACTTCTGGAAAAATTATTTTAATTAGCCTTCTCCTAACAGTGTTTAAACAAATCCTATGCTGCCAGGGAAGGAAGAAATGACTTTTCAGTCAGATAGTTCGCTTAGTTCTTTTTCTCCTTTGCCATAAATCTTGGTGTGGAGATTGTTAGTGACTTAAGACTACTCTTTTTTTAAAACCATGAACTGTGACCACTTTACCCACTGAAAAGCTCACACATCATTCAAGTATAAATGCCCTGTTTCTGCATGGTTTATTTTCACACCATTGTTGGGTGCTAAAATAGTTTTACACCATTTGTAAGGCATGGGCATTTTAGCTAATCTATCCAGTCTGCTACATGTATGCCAAAGTAGAAGATCTAGTAGTAGTAACCATGTATGTATGTAGTGCTGTAGGTACGTATATTGGAGCCAGACCTGTTTGGCTAATCTTAACAGGTTATTTGAATGTTGAATTAATGGGTAGTCATGTACTATGAATTCCCTGATACATACATAAGTTCAGAATATACCTGAATTTGAACGTGTGAAATGACCATCTTCCAGGAGAAATTTACTTAGAGACTAGCGGGCCAAAAAAATGCTATTATTTTTGTCCACATCTAGTGAAACAGTTTAGAACTCACCTACCTACAGCCTACAAAGACCCTGCATAAGGTTTGGCTTTGGATGTTGTATGCTTTCTTCACAAAAGAGTAGTTGTCTGTTTCCTGAGTGTGAATGTGAACTCCTGCAAGCAAGCTCACGATGTGCGTGTGTGCGCATTGCCCCAGCATTTCTAGATGAGGCAGCCCAGCGCTCCATGCGGTTAAGTAAACACAGCATGGCTGCTGGGGCATGCAGCCAAGGCTGAGGCCAGGAGGAGGGGATGAGGCTGGGAGGAAATAAGAGCAAATTCCTCTGAAATGATCTGACAGGAAATGACAGAGTGTCAGCCTTATACAACCACACTGCGCGCGAGAGAGAGAGGGTGGGAGAAGTTCTTCCTAAACACAGAGTGGTGCCAGATCTCAGTAGGTGAGGATGATGAAATAATAAAGCATTTCCCGTGTGTGTTTTTCATTAGTCCTGTTTTGTTTTTCTTCCAAGTGCTGTGGAAACAGAACAGAAGCCCATGTTTCAGCCACGACTGCAATGGCCTCCTCCCATGAGAATAACAGCTGCATAAATAGGAGGGGAGCCCTCAGTGGAATTGCTTCCAACACCTTTCTAATGGAAATAATGATTTGCAAAGCCCAGTTTATACCTTTGCCACGTAATTAGTAGCCAAGATTAAAAACATTGTTCCAACTCCCAGCATCCTTGAAATCTGGCAAGACCTTAAATATTCCACTGTGTTCCAAAAAGGTAGCCCATAAGTGATCATTGTAAGGACAGTCTTGGCCAGCTGAGTCAAGCCCTTGAATCAATCAACACTTATTATATGGAAATTAACCAGTTTGATGTCAATTAGTGGAAATTTGTTAGCAGACATAACCTATGAGACACTTTATTTTGAATTCCTAGCTCTCCTCATTGAAGCTAGCTAAGATGGGGCTGAGGATCAAGCCATATATTTCTTAAGATTCAGAACAGAATCAATTAAAAAAGGGAGTGGAAGGAAGCTGTATCAAAATATGCAAAGCTTTTCCTGTTTTGTAGGCACAAGAAGTACAAGGAACTGGATATTGGGTTTTTCCCTGTAAAGAGTCAATTTCCAGTCACAGACCTGGGTGCCTAACAGTCTATTCTGTATGTGTCAATACTGAATACAGAAGGAAAAAAAATGCTGTTAGACTAATGGCAATACCTACCCTCACTTCGTGCTACTTTTAATGTAAAACTCTTTTTCCATCATGTTCTTAAAAATTATATTCTCGTATTAAGAAAGTAGAGGTTTCTAAATTAAACTTTCTGACTAGATCATTAGTTTTCCTTCTAAGAAAAACTTTAAAAAATCCCAAATTTTGGCAAGCTGCTCAAACTATAAAGGGTGGCAAAAGATTTCCTTAAGGTTTAAGAGCATCATCTGTCTGGCCCGTGGAGCAGATTTGACTTTACTGTGAATTAAACCTTTTGCTTAAAATTAATGAAGCACCCTCACATAACACTTTACTTGTATATAGCAGCATTCAGTGTGACAGCCTGCTCATATCCCATTCAAATTAAATATTAGACCTGTGGGTTCAATCTCAAAGCTTTACAGCAATCCTAAACCACTCACAGATAAGATGCGAATACAGGATCAGAATCTTGCTATAATATGAAAAACTCCTGATAGTTTTGAAGCGAGGGTTTCCACACATCTCATGGAAACTCTTCTGTAACTCCTATTAACTGACCATGACATATACAGCATGTTGCCCTCCCACACAAATGGGCGTTCTTAAAAAATGATCCTGATACTGTCTTCTGGAGTGCATGTTCACCAATTCATTATTTGCAATAACATCGGCCAATGTTATTGCAGTGTCCAGAGCTGAAACTTTTACCTTATTTGAAGTGTCTCTTAAAAATGTGTTCTAAAAATTCTCCCAAGCATTTTCAGTTGCTAGGAATAATTTTTTCTGCTTGTTTAATTTATAAACAGTTATTAAATGAGCCATTCAATGTCGTGCAGTACAATACTTCCAGAAGTTGACAACGGAGACACCACCGTCAAACTATAATGTCTTTCCTTTGATACTGATAGGGGTTCTGTAACCTACATGATCAATGCAATTTATCACCAGATTCAGGCAGTGACAGCACTTACTTGAGAACAGCCTGATAAAGTTGCAATTATTTCTTGATACTGTTGGCCATCCAAGCTTCTATAATTTCAGTAGTAAGAACTGATCCTAGGGCCAGCAGCCTCTTTTGGAATGATCATGTTTATGCATGATCCCATGGCTACATCCAGTACCCTGTAATATCACTGGAAAAAAGATGCTAATAAAATATAGAGCCTTTCTCTGCCCTTCTTTAAGTCAGTTTAAATCTTAACAATAATCGTTGTTCATTCTACACATTTAATAAATTAGCTATGTTATTTTAAAATATGGGCAAATCTTGTTTTTCTCAAAATTAAAGATAGTGGTGCCATAAATGTTAAAAGATTAGAAATGTGTAATTTATTACAGAGTGGCTACAAATTGTTCATTTAGTAATGGGTCTCAACATTGCTGCTGAAAGAGATGCATAAATGGTAGGAGGGTAAAATCAATTAATGAAAGAACATATTTCAATAATGATCAGTATGTTTTGCATAGAAAGTTTTAAGTATATGGCAAAAAAGTATAGATCACAGTCTGAGGTACTTCTCATCTCTGTAGATGTTGTCAGAGACTACAGTTAAACTCCCATTTGAAGATTAAGTATCTGGCTAAATCCTTGACTCTGTTGACTTCATGGGAATTTTGCTACTTACCTCAGTGGATGCAAGACTTCAATTCTGGAATTTTATTTCTGCAGTAAATGAAAATGTATATTCAACGTCAGTAGTCTAAGGGCATGTGCCTCAGCCAACAGGCAGGTATATTTACTGTGGAACTACCAGGGTAGTTATTAGAACTGTATTTTCCTTAGTTTCCAGAAGATGTTGACTTGGGCATGCGGTTCTAAGGTGAAGCCCCTGCTGTAAGACTCAAATACTTTGTGTTGCTATAATACCATTTCAGTTCACATGGTAAAATGTATAGCTTAGGAAAAATCAACAAAATATTCAAAAAATCAGGATTAATTTTTTAAAACAAAGCACTTAATTTGTGCTAAAGCTATTTATATAATCAGGTTATTGATGTCAAAGTCTCCCATTAACTTTAAGAGAGTCATATTTATGCATGATCACAAAGCTACATTCAGTACCCTGTAATATCAATGGATAAATAGAGTCTTTCTCTGCCCTTGTTTATGTGAATTTAAATCTTAACAATGTTGTTCAATTTTTTTAAAATTTGTATTTGTAAGAGCAGCTTATTCTGTCCTGAGATTATGAAAATGGCTTATCTGTAAATAGGGGACCAAATTCTGACAGTCCATTTTGAGTTCCTTGAAGGTGTAAGGCAGCTCTTTGGAGAGCCTTCCTGGGCATACACAGTCATGTACAAGCTGCAAAGATGAGGGGTAGAACTATTACATTATCAGTCTTTTCTGTTCCTGTTTTCAAACTAGCCAAGTACCTTAAGAGACCTTAAGAACTTTTAAGACCTCAGAGTATGGAACTCAGGATCCAAGAGACATTGCTAACCATCATAAACAGATGCTTTTCTTTCTTCTGTCATGACATCAGGAGGTACTGCAAATATTTTTTGAGAGCTGTTCAGATAATGAAAGAAGAAAGCTTCCTCTCTCCTTTAGTGCTCTTGCTAACTACTCCTTGAAGACATAATATTCAGTTTTTGAGACAGTATATAATTTTCTCTGGCACATACATACAGTCTTTCTATTTATATGAACTAAGATAACTGGAAGCTGTGGAACTCAGTATATCTAATGGTTCTACACTGTACAATTTGCATGTTTCTATAATTTACAGCTCAAATTAATATGTAAATTCTAGACACAAAGGCAAACTAAAAACCTAATCTACAGTTCTTTGCGTGTAGAAGCTTGATAGCAATGAAGAGAAGTACAGAGCAAAGCCATTACTGAGCACCTACTTACTATCTCTGCACCAGCTGAATGAGAATATACAACACTAAAAACTTGAATTGCTTTGGGTTACATTATTTTGAATTAGAACATCATTGGACACATTCCATTTAACTAACGTATTAACTTGGAAATCTTAGAGAAGCTGTCTCTTTTCATTTCATCTTCAACTCTGATTCAGCATTTCACTGATGCCTGAAACTGGCTTTTGGTGAACGTAGTGACTAATGCTTAGTAAATAAAAGCAAACACTTCCAGTAGTGCTGCTGTAAGCTAGGCTAGCTATAGTACTTATTCCAGTCTCTGCAACTGGTTCCCATCTTAGAGCACCAGCTGGAAGCCTGACATTTCACAATGGTCTGCAGGTTTGAGGAGAAAACTACTTGCAATATCAATTGGACTGTGCGGGTGTTGCTAGCACTAGGCAGAGGTAACAGGCCTCAACATTCAGTGGTATCTGTGTGCATTGTATTATATATACTTTCTATTAACTGGAATAAGACAGAAAATCTACAACATTTCCTATTTTAATTGTATGGAATGTTTTCCTGAGGATGTAAATAGCGTGTCACTGATGGTACACACAGAAGATCTTAACTTCTCCTGGTGTAATATAAGTAGCACTTCATTATATTTTTTCAAATGAAGTGCCATTTCATTACAATTTTTTCACAGAGCAGGTGTTTCAGAGTATATCTATATTGAGTTACAAGAACAGATACGCTTCTTATGGAAGATGGCTGTTTATGGGTAAACAGCATCTCTTAGAGATGTAAGCTTTTATACAGATGTTCTGAGGAGAGAGAATGTCACATTTAGGGTGCTTAGGATGCAGGCTAGTAACCTTGAGATATCCTTAAGGTTGTTCCCATCTTCATCTCACTTCCAAGTTTTTGTCATGTCTGAGTACAGAAGACAGGCCACTAGAAGTTGTATGTTGTCAGTATAAAAAAACAAAAACTCTAAAAAAAATCCCAGTCACATATGCAAGACTCTTTGGTGTTAGGAAAACGTACAGAGATTTTTTTTCATACTCATTTAGATATCTGCTTTGATAGCTGTTTTTATTTGACCCTATACTCATTGCCTTGGATGGCAAATGCCAACATATACATTTGGTCTGAAAACTTTTGTAGATTATATATCCTAAACCATCTCTTTTCTCTAAGTTAAATAATTCTTATAATTTTACACCGCAACTATTCTGAAAGAACATTAATAAGGTTATCTAGCCAAACACACCAAAGTTAAGAAATGATAGAAAAGTGGAAGTCTGTACAAAACTAATTCAAACTTCTTGCATGTATGCACCTAACCAAAGACTTGCTACGTGACTGCGTGCTATTTTTCGCACAAGCTCTGCAACATTTTTCTCAAGTTCCAGGATGAGGTAATACTCAATATACAGGATGATCAGTGACCACTAACAAGCTCTTGAATCATCCATTTTTCCCTTATTGCCAGTGTATGTTGCCATAAATTATTTCCTATGCACAATTCAAAACATGTTCTGAAGACAGAAGTCCTCATTTTATTAGGTGAATGCCTGTGGTCCTTATCAGTAAAGCACTTTCTGTGAAGCACCTGTTGTCCTACTAGCTCTTTGAGGTAAACAGGCACTACTACCTCTGTTTCACAGCTCTTGACTTAAGGTAGATTGATGTTAAAATTAGAAGTTTCCAATAAACTGGGATGCCCCTTCTAGATGATTAATTTTGAAAGGAGAGAGAAGGAGTGATTAGTAATACGTAGGACTTCATATGTTCAAAATTCAGCTGTCAGTGACTTTTGATGTGAACAATCTTTAGTGCCGAAAGTCACAGTGCCTAAGTTACTGACTATATGCAAATTGGCTGCAGAACAAGACACATGGTATTACTAAGACATTGTGTGGCAGAGATGAATCCAGGAAGATCCATGGACAGTTTTCCTTTGGTTGACCTTAATTTTAATTCCTAAGTTTTGATCAGTGATTTCAGAGATAGTCTTGGTCTGGAGCCCTCATTCTGGGAGAATTACATGAGGTGCAGTATCAGCTGTGGCTCACGTGCTCCAAACATCTGAGGTGAAGGAGGATTGACTAGATTGAGGATTTACTATTCATCTGAGCTAACTTTTCCACAAGGCCATTCCTTGAATAGTAACAAGTGTTGTGAGTTCCCCTGTCCACAGGACACACCAGTTGCCATAATAACAATTTTCGTTCTTAGCTCAATGCATCACATTTTCAAAAGGTGATTCAATGTCACTCTCATTTTTGTTCAAATCCCCAAAGCATTTGAGAGATAGTTTGTAATTTATGCAGCAAATTATTAGCTAAACAGCAAGTCAGGGCCGTGGACCTCACTACAGGGGTCTGGAATTCAGCTCAGTTAGCAGGAAGAAAGAGACAAAAATAACACTATACTGTTGGTGTCTTGATGCATGGTCTCATCAAATTGAGCACTCCCAATCCACAGGTCCACATCTTTGGCATCCAGATGTCCACACCCTGAAAAGCCATTATAGTAGTCAAGAATTTGCATATTACTATAATTAATCTGAGCCCACTGTGTTGCATGGGGCCAGTTATGTCTCTGTGTCCCTTGAGGTTTTCTCCTCCGCTCTGGGAACACACTGCCACCCAAATCCTATGGGCTGTGACTCCTACCTGCCCTAGTCTGTGGGGAGCAGGATATGGAAGAAATACAACTCCTTTAAGGTGAAGTGTCAGTGCAGAACAAGCCATGTTGAGTTTTCTTGTGTTTATAAATAACGTCCTGGGAGAATATACCGATTCTCAGTGTTGGCAGCTTTTCACTCACAGTAGAACGTTATTATTCTAGTATATGTAAGATTTGACCAAACAACAAAAGATTTACTGATTGTTCAATTTGTTTTTAAATACAGCTTGACAAATTTCACCAAAGTCCACGTACTGACAGAACATCTTATGGAAAAATCCTTTAAATAACTTGGATTTATTAAGTCTGTTACATTAGTCAGAAAGAGCAAAACAGAGGAGCTATGTCTGAGCACTAGATATTGCAGTCCTTTTTACCACTTAGCTAAAATGGTATTAGCTCTTATATCAGCCAATATTAATTATTATAAAGTGAAACTCAATCTCCTGCATTTTAGTTTATAGTCACCATTCTTAGATAAGTACTACTATTCTTATCTGCACCAGAAGCTTAGCTATATTTTATGCTTAAAGCACTACAAGCTACACAATAGTAATTGTGCATTGACCAGGGAACAAAATATCCCTTCTTGTCCCTCGATGTTGTAGCTGTTTAGACCTAGATGGAGCTGGGGACAGTGTGAAACAACTACCCATCATGCTGATCTACATGCTGAGATAAAGGGTCAGTAAAATGCCGATTCTGATGCCTGGATGTTACAAAGAAGTGGTCCATTTTTTTCCCCCTGAAAATATAGCAGCAGATTTTTGACATGGAAAGAACATCTTCATAGCCACATATTCCAAGTAAATACTTAGTGTAAAAATATGAAGAACCAGTGAGCACTGGTGAATGAAGTAAATAAGGGATGAGAAGACAATGTAAGGAAGATAAAACCAGTAGAAACAGTTGCAGCAGGTTGTTCTTAACTTCAGTGGGTGGGAGAGAGGAGAGACACCTGTAAGGTGCTAAGTATGGTTTCTAGTGCCTCTGAAATAGATCCTGAAAAGAAAAGAGCTGAAACTTTTTCTGCCTTACAAACCATTCTTACAGTCAGACAGCATCAAAATGCTGCATCAGCTTAGAACTCTGTCTTTTATTCTGTCAACAACACAGTGGGAGTATGAATAGGATGCAGAACAGCCTGTATGCACCCAAACACGTTTGGAGATTACTCCAAGCCTGAGAAACTTCCAAGCTGCTAGTCTACACCTAACGTGTTTTTTCAGATAGTGCAAAGTATGATGAGCAATGACCAGGTTTTACCCCAAACTCAAACCTTGGGAAGTGCACCATTCCTCTTCCCTGCTTAAATTCCTCAGGAAATACAAATGCAGAGTTCCTCTGAAGGCTACTCTACCTCCCTGCAAGCTGTCCTTTTGTGCTTTCTAAATTAGACAGCAAATACACATGCTAATTTGCACATAAAGGATCTGTGGCAAAAATCATATTTCTTTTGTGTAATTGGTTTTCTTTTAATCCTGACCTTAATGCATATCATTCTTGATGAACTGCTTCAAATAGTCTTTGAACTAGGATTTTTTAGAAAACATTACATAATCGAAAAATGCCATCTTATTTTACTGCTTACATCAAGATTCAGAGAGATGAAGAACAGTGACAGCATGGCTGTTCACCCATAACCCTGGGGCAGCAGGTAAACTGACAGTGTGTAATTACTAAGAGGTGATATTAAGTTAAAACATATAGCCAAAGTAGTGCTATTGCATATGCATCCCTTGGTTTTCAAGGCGGTGTTTAAAATAAAAAACCTTCACTGAGACAGAAAAATTGCTACGGTTATATCATAGCACACTGAGTTGCAAACCTTTTAATGAAAGACATAATTCTTCTCCTGTCTGCATCATACTATATTCTCATGCAAAACACTTTAATGCATCGTGTAAATTATCTAAGACTTTCTTAGTATGTATTACATTTCTTAATCATAGATATTGGGTGTAAAAAAAGAGAATTATGTGACATGCTGCAAAACAAATTGCTTGGTGTTAGCATATACTAGCTGGGTCTATATCTGAAAATGCATACATAGAAGGGTTGGGGTTTTTTTTTAATATGCAGAACTTGCTTCTAAGTGCATATGTTATCAACAAAGCAAAAATGACTAATCTGAAATGACGGTGGTCTGATTTTCAGCCAATATCATCAGTTTAAAAGCAGGGTATCAGATTAGAGCCTGGGTGATCTATTTATTCTGAATTTCAGAATAAGCTTCATGACTGAAAGAAGATGTATATAAATAAAACAAATGTTTTTGCCCACTTTCTGCATTCAATTACAATCAGTTTAGCTATAGAGGAGTTTCAAATGCAAATCTCATTTTCAACAATAAAATGCTTTTGTTTCCAAGTTAGCAGACAAGTTTGTCATACTGATGTCTCACGAGCAGAAGGCTACGGGAGTGTACGTGCAGGACAGTATCATCACCACCTTGTAAGCTGTGAGTTGCTCATGGATGTCCCTTTTGAGAACAGGATCTGATGGGACATGCTATTTAATTTTCTGTCAAGTTTGATTGAAGGTAATGCTTATTTACATTATATTAATGTTGAATAATAGGAAGTACTAAGCAAAGGGTGGAACTTAGCATATTCTGTACTATTTATTTCATAACATTTCATTCAAACAGATGAAATCGCTGCTTTGAATGCAACCTGAAAACCACTGTCAAATAAACCAGAATTTGTGATGGTTAAACTCATGGCCTTTTCAAAAATATATATTCCAGTTGTGAGTACAGAGGAATAGGTACTGGTAGGTATTTAACATGGACTTCTGGGAATAAGACATACACACTAAGAAAGCCATAATCTGGCATTTAAAAATTGATAAATCACAATCACATTTAATCATGACAGATACACTATTCTACATATAAGCTCTTAGCTCTATAAAGACCAAGTTTAATGATGGTTTTATACATTCTTTGTTGCTAATATACAAATAGTGGTACAGATTCTAAGAAATGTTGACTACCTGGAGGTAGTGTTCTTCAAATCTTAGTGGCTTTTGAATTATGTTCAGAATCCAGGGCAGGGGTGGAGGGGACATACACTCACACACACACACCAATGACAATGATACCAAACTATGCCTTCTATGTGTTCTATGTCCAATTTCCTTTAGTAGAACAAGATATAATAATATTGTAAGCTATATTACTAAATGGAAAGTATTACTGATCATAAGCAAGCATAGAAATATATATGCAATGTATTGTTAAGCAAAACGTACATGCTAAAATGCACATTTATGTAACAAACAGCCCCGCCCCCCCAGTTTTAACTAACATAGACTTTAAAAATAATTGATGCCCTTAGTGAAATATAAATAGAAGTAATGTTGTAAAACAGACAACATCAAAAGACAGTAACACATTTTCAACAGAACACAAAAGGATCTGACAGGAATTGCTTGTATATCTTTTGGTTTTTTATTCATACTGTGGATGAATCACTGGCTGATGTTTGTAGCGGTTATTCATGACATGTCTGGTGGTGTTATGACCTTCCCTCTTTTATTGGTTTATTTGATGTTTGTGGTATTTTATATAATTGATTTATGCCTGGTGATATGTTTGGGAGCTTTCTAGTAATATACAATAGTGATTGTATGTCTGTAAGTGATCTTACATATTGCTGTTTGGGAGCTTTCTTGGCCAGGTCACCATTGCAAATAAAACTTGTTCTCAATAGATTTTTATATGATTAAAGATTTTGACTACTTGAGTGACTGATTGATTGACTGGAAAATATATGCTAGCAGGACATAAGGGTATCAGAGAAAAATGTGTCATTTGTATTTCTGATTCAAAAACATCACCATTTTCAATCTTTTAAAGTGAAATAGTCGTCATAGCAGTAAATAGTCACCTATCTTTCTTAGTTGTCCTGATGTGTGTAGGTACTCACAGCATTTCATAGCCTCCTTCTTCTGGCTTATGGTAATGTTGCAGCATTTGGCTTGTTCTTAAGTAATTATCCTCCACATGCTTCCTCTGGTACTCTAATGAGTCCTTTACTGAAAACTCTACCAGAAAGTATACTGGATTTGTATTTTTCCATCTCTCTCTCTGTTTCTTTGTATCTCTCTCCCTTCCTTCCTTCCTTCCTTGCCTCCCTCCTTCCTTCCTTCCTTAATTCCTTGTCCTTCTTGCTTGTCTTTTATTCTCTTTTCTTTCTTTCCTCCTTTCTTTCTTTCTTCCTTCCTTTCTTTCTTTCTCTTCCTTCCTTTCTTTCTTTCTTTTCTTTCTTCCTTTCTTTCTTTCTTTCTTTCTTTCTTTCTTTCTTTCTTTCTTTCTTTCTTCCTTCCTTTCTTTCTTTCTTTCTTT